>PNEQ01112102.1:0-58384 GCA_003012365.1 Medauroidea extradentata
CGATGAGTATTTGAGTGGATCTATGACAGTGTAGATACTTATTTAAGATATTTATTCTGGGTTAAGATTCTGTTTCTTCTCTTGTTTTTTTTCTTTTCTTTTACATGTGGAGACTATGAAGTATGCTGACGTGAGCCTACGTCCGAGCCTGGACCGACAAGAAATGTTTGAATTTCGCTCTTTTAGTGTATAATTTTTAATGTATAACTTAAGTAATTTATTTATTTGTTTGTATATTGTAAATATGACTTATCCGATATCTTTGTGCAAAAATGTACACAAAAAAGATCTAAGGATGCAATAAACTAAATCTAAATCTAAAGTAAGTAAAGGGGTTAAGTTCACGCTCTTTAGTTTAGCAGTGGTTACAAAAATATTTTTCTTAGCGGAAATTAACGCATATATAAAAAATTTATCCTGACAGTTTAAACTCTTATATAACATTGTTTGTATCTGAACTTTTCTGTTGCAATACACCGAACGAATTTTAGATTTTTGTCCCAGAAATATCACATATTTTGTTGTCAAAATAAGCCAAAATAAAGCAAAATAAATGTTTTCTAGCAAACGGTGCATTATTTAAGAAAAACGCTCTGGCACAATCGTGTATCGTATGACTGTACACAGTCTCATTTTTTTTCAAAGCATTTGGTTAAAAATATTTGAGTTATTTGCAGTAGTTTGAAATAAATGAAGTGTCATGACCTTAACCCTCTAGCCTCTCACCATGGTGATCAAGTTTATATTCCCGACGAGGCTGTCGCCGATTTACGTGTGTGTGGAAACGTGGTTGACATTTCCACACTGAAAAATAGATTTTCGGCCGGCAAAAATTATTTTGTCACTGTGTACATCGCCAGTTTTGTCATGGTGAACACAAAATGTTTGCTGCCCCTAGTACAGTTTTTAAGTAGATAGTAAAAATATTGCCGATATCGGATATAGAAAATTTTGGTGGGATGCATATTGACAAAACATTTTGTGACCACTAACACCACAAAACCGTTTTTTCTTTGCATTGGTCGGCGGCTTTTATCATATCACTTTGTCTCTGCCGCATTCTACTCCTGTTGTAAATATGTACGCACCATTTCATCTTTACGACCGCCAATTACAAGTTTAGTAAGGTGTTGTGAAGTGTAAAATTATCCCACAAGCTACTATTTTCACACATAAGTTTTTGAAAGTCAGTTTTGGGAAAAAAAATCGGTAGTTGGGATTTTGACGAATTATGAGGAAAAACTTTCTCTGGCGTCACACATACCTCTCGCTGAATCAGACATTCAAAATTTCGTCAGAAATGGTACATAATAGCCTATAAAATAGCTAGACATGATGGTATATTTGCGAAAAACGTTTTCACTAACAAACTCTTGAAAACGCTATAGTTTACTTGCAATGTGTATGGTTGGATGGTATACGTTTGACGCAATGTAGTTGTCTGTAGACCAGTTTTAGACATCACATATATTTAGGGCCCGGTATTTTTCGCGAAAAGATATTTGCCCCGCTTTGTTTCAGTGTCTTACATGCACACCTGCAGCTCAACTTCATGGCTATTGACAGAGTGTTTTTGTGCAGAGTCGTTATTCATTCGACTGTGCCAATCAGTATACGGACAACTGCCACACATCACGTCTGTGATTTGCGGGTTTAACCTCCACACGCTGGTTGTTAAGGCATCCAATCACTGACCACAAAGCAGAAATGCAGGTGTGCACGTAACACACTGAAACAAAGTGCTGCAAAAATATTTTCGCGAAAACTACCGGGCTCTAAATATATTACAATAGCGGCTTTCTTATTTGCTCACTCAAATAGAGCTAAAAGCTTCACTAACGAAAGCCGACAATATTTTCATAATATGAATAAACGTTGAAACTAATCGAACAGTCAAGTTTTCCCATGGTAAATTATCATCAGGAAAAAAGAATATTTTGCGAAAAGAATTTCGCCTCAGTTTGTTCTAGTATCTTACGTATGCGTGTACAGTTTTGCGTTATAATTAGTGATAGGTAGAGCCACGATTTTGTTGCGAAAAAATTTTTGCCCCACTTTGTTTCAGTGACTCACGTGCACATCGGCAGTTCTGTTTCAAGGTTATTGGCAGCGTGTCTTTGTTCAGAAACGTTTCTCATATTACTGCACCAATAAGAATAAGATTATTGTGAGTCTGCACGTCTATAATATGCCAAGGCAAGTGAAGGTAAAATCATCCAACCACAGACGATGTAGCAGAGCTGCAGGCGTGCACATGACGCATCGAAACCAAATGTTGCAATAATCTTTTCGCCATAAAATCGCGGCTCTAGTGATATGATATTTTAAATCTCACGTGTCTTGGGGTTTTATCAGAGCCTGGTTCTACCCGCAAATCACAGACGTGTGGCGTTGAAGTAACGGTACTGTGACAATCACAGTAAAATGAGTGACATCACTTCTCCAAAAACTCATGACACAGAAAATCAGATGAGTGAGAGATTTTGGTCAGCGCCTAAGGACGTTGGACACGTAAAAATTCCAAATTTTATATTATGTGCAAAACACTGTTCAACTTTTACACATCAGATAACATGTCATTTCCCCGAATAAAAAAAAAATTAGGGCCCATGATTTTAGCATAATCACCTGTCAAAATCACAAAATGGCAGTTGCGTTGTAGCCCAAATAATAAAAAGTAATTAACTTGCAGAAACAAGATAGTTCATATCGATACTTAATGATGTGAACTACTTCAAGACACAAAGCAACAAATTTTTTGTATTTTTTAAAAATTGATGGAAATTAGTAAATTTTTGCATAAATTTGACTTTCGGCTACTACTGAAATATTCAAAACTAAATTTTGTCAAACATGTGAAATGCATTGATACATTGACTTTCATCTCCCGTATTTTTGAATTCATTAGTTAATTACTTTTTTTTTTTTTCATTTTGGCTGCACCGTAATGGCTATTTCGTGACTTTGATGAGTGATTTTGCAAAAATTATGAGGCCTAATTTATTTTATTTGGGGAAATGACGTGTTATTTGATGTACAAAAGTTGAACGGTGTTTGGCACAAAAATAAAAAAAATAAAAAAGAAGATATTTTAAAAGATCGTGGTCTTTTAGCGCTGGTGGGGGGTAACATGAGGTGAGTTTGGTGCATTACCGGAATGGATTGGCGGGGAAAACGGGGGATCCCCGAGAAAACCCACCGACCAACGGCATCTTCTGGCAAGATTCCCACATGCGAAGATCCCCACCGGGAATCGAACCCGGATCGCCTTGGTGGGAGGCGAGCGGACTGACCTTTCTGCCACCGCCCCCCCCCACCCCCAACACAGAACTTCAGATGGACCCATAAGGCATTGAAACAAACTGGAGCAAGCTTCTTTTCACGAAGATTCCATATCCCTAATCATCATCTACAAAATTAGTCTACGGTTGGTTAAATTTTTGTATACGAGACTGAAAATATTGCCTTCTAGGTTCACCTTTGCAAATTATTAAGACGATATAAGCGAAATATTAATTAATGTACCAGGGTTCTTAGTAAATTTAATTATAATACCACTTTTATGCTTGAAGTTATGCAGGCCGTGGTATAGAGTGGGCATATGCTCGAGTTTCGTTCGTACGCGAACCGCCCGTTTGACTGTTCGAAATGCAGTACACAAAACTACTTAAAATAGGTTTATTTGTCAAAATTTACTTCCATAACATGTTCGTATGTTCTGAAATAACAGAGGCATAACCGTAACATTAATCTGTAGATCCTGTTTACAAACATGGCAATTTGAAGGATAACCCCACACACAACTCCAGAAATTATTTTTTTCCATTATGTGTTTTTATGTAAGGGACAGTAGCAAACTGTTGCTAGGTGTGAATAGAGGGCAAATGATAAACATTGGCAACCCATCTGCAGTGAACAAAATCAGTTTTCAAAGGCTGCTTCTTATCAGTGAATGTAGTGATTATTGTTAGAATGGTATGCTTGATCACGCCTGGCGTTCTCCTACACGGGATTCGTATACGGAAATCAGTTGGATTGGTGGCAGGTGGCCGAATCGGGGATTTTGCTTACGAGAAGCCGAAAAAACGGGAGCAATGAGCAATATTTCAACAGTAAGAATTTTATTTTAAGTTCCCGAGATTATTTAACTTTAAACTCGCCACTAATTAAGTTACGTATATAAAATTTGATTAAGCTCATTTGCGATAGGACGTTCATTAAAAAAATATTTACACATGCTCAACGACTAAACTTATTGTATTTATTAATTTTGAACTAGCTATTTTAAAGTTAATATAGTATATTTTTAATTAAAGCCATTTACTTTGCTTGTTATGAGTCGTAAATTTTTGCGATTGACTCAACCAAATGCCTTTTCTATAACTCACTAAATTATCAACAAAAACGCACCAAAATATAGAGAGCATAATAAATAATAAAAACATTATTATAAGAATGGGTTATTCATCTCAGGGAAAGTTAACCGTGTGCTAGGTTCCACTGAAGTATCTACAACTGAGGTTTTCCCCCATTATTTGTGTATTCATATACGTTTTGTTATTCCTTTGTGAACAGATGTAACGGTGTAAATAAAATTCATACAATCGCTGTTGAATCACACAAAGTGCAACAAGCAACAACGTTTTGAAAAAATTATGTTGTGCAAAATTTTTTAATTTTTTTTTCTTTACTCATTATACGCAAACCGAAGTATAAAAATAAGCCTGACGAATTAATTAATCAGGGCGGTTAATTTTGTTTGGGTAAAATACTGAGACAAAATGTTCTAACCGTTAACAGTAGGTATTCAGCATCTTGCATAGAAAGAAACAAAATTTGTTTTTAATTAGGCTGCAACAAAGTAATTACGTAAAAACATTAGCATTACTACATTACTGGAGGTTAAAAATACGTAACTTCAGCTTCATTTTCTTAGAACCTTCATTTCGTTAGCCTTACACTATGAGTGTAATGGGTTTTTTATTTAGCACTTCAAACAGATAAAAGTTAATCATCATGGTCAAATATATGTTAAAAATTTTAAAAAAATTACATTTTGTTTTTAGAAATCGAGATTTTAATAATGTCATTTACTGGAGAAGTGCAGCTAATTATTTGTGGACCCTACAGATGACTATTTTTAAGAGTAACACATGTGCGTATACATTACAATATAAGTTGTTTCATCTCCACAAACAGAAAATAATTAGTTTCAATGTACAAAAAGGTGAAATTACGCAAAATAAATTATTGTGTTGTAGAAACTTTTAATAACGTGAAATTATTGTTGTGTTCATTGAAATAAAAAAAAATTACCTGTTGTGGAGTTGCGAACCCAAAAATATTTAAGCAAGCTACCGTGGCACTACAGATTCCACATCAAATGTCATCTGAAAATATTATACAGTATTTACTTTATATAATGCGCTAACATTTCCGTTTGTATTTGAACGAGTTAGTCACGCTGGAACTTTTTGTACTAATACTAACATTCTTCTACCATGCTGAATTACAGTTTAAATGCCATTTTGTTACTTAAACTCATATTTTGTTAAGTCGAGATATACATTCGAATGGCCGCCGTCTTGTCGACCGATGGTGCTCACTTCGTGCACTTATTTCATATGTATACGGATTCAAGACAGTGAAGAATACCAGTGTTCAGTTTTCAATTGGGCCAGTTCGTATGCGAATCTGACCATTTGAAGTAGCTCGTACACGAACGTTCGAGCTGTATTTTGCAGCATAGGTCCCCAGGTATCTCGTGCGTGCATGCAGACGCGCACGTTTTAACTGTGTTAACTCGTTTGACTGTACAAGGATTAACGAGGGATAGGCTGTTCCGTTTGTCATAGAACCGCACCGGCTTTTCCAAGCCACTGGCCGCGGAATGTAAACGGCGACCTCTCGCTTGCAATTCGAATCCTGGTATGTGGTGGTAAATGTTACTAGGAGTTGTTAGGAGCGAATACAATTATCTTGCCAACGTGACCAACTATTATTTTTCCCCCACCCCTCCTCTTTCATGCCCGAGCCGGTGTACTTGACTTTTGTGCGGTGACCCTCTGCGCCTGGTTAATTGTGCTATAAAGCGTGCAAGTAACTCGCCGTGTTTCCTCACTTCACTGTAAAAAAAAATAGTTTGTAGATTCGCCACACGCGTGTATAGGATTGCTCAGAAAGTAGGTATGGTAGAATAGTTTTCCAGACATCCATGGTAACACGCCTAATCATTTATGTAAAACAGTCAAATGTGTACTGAAGTTACCAGACTTCTATTGTAACAACTGTAAAAGTTTGCATATTGACAAGGCGGAAGTATGGTAACTGTCTCATACTGCGCTTAGGTTAATTACTTCCTAAACATTTTAGGAAGTTTTGTTACAGTGTACATTCGCAGCTTCCCACCTCCCCCGGCATTTTCAACACACTAACACCTATCCTCATCCATTTGGCGGTCAACTATGAATACGAAAGTCTTGCCGGCACACGCGCTATTTCGCCGAGCAAATTAAATAGTGGAGACTTCAACTAGAAAGAAGAAAATAAACACTTGTTTTAATGCCGCTTCATACACGGAAATAAATATTTTGTGGGTATTTTCCCTGCACAATTTATTTTGTGGTCACCACAAAAACAATTAGTTGACACCACAACAAAATTATTTTTTTGGTTACTACACAATAATTTTTCAGGTAAGGCCTCATACAAAATTTTCCTTTCAATGTACCTCCTAGCCGTGGTGCGAGCAAGGATAGGGATTTCTATGTTAAATATTACTAGGTAGAGCTTTGTCATGTTAATCGATATTTAGAGATGATCGTACATCGCAGGGAAAGTTGTTTGCTAGACTCAAATGCAATGCATACATAAATGGCGTTTCAATTTCGCTATTGGCTCTCGTTTGTCTTCGAAGAAATTTGCCCCATTCAACTCGGCAAACGAGAATACCACTGCTTCAACGAAGAAAGACTCAGATTCGTCTTCAAACAAGCTATGGTGTGGAGTCTCTAAACACGTCAGCCAATAAGAGACAGTGCAGTGTTTTGCAGGCTATACTGGCTCAAATAATTTTCGCGATTTTTCATTATCTCTAAAGATTTGATGGTTTATCGCGGGAAAACGCTACTTTTTGCTGGGTTTCAACTCACCTTCAGCACGTGGAAAGGTTACTGGCTTTAGCTTGTACTTGGAGCTGTTACCCTATTTGACTGAGCCAATAAGAATACAGATATTGTTATATTTGATGCCTGGTACTGGTCTGCATGCAGCTACGTTGTGTCAGACGTAAATCAGTCACCCAATCATAGAAACTACAGTGTTTTCAGGGGTATGTTGGCACAAACGTTGTTTGCGATATACCATCATCTCTATCGGTATTGTTTTCAGACAATAAACATTATCTTCCTTGAACTGAGTAAAATATTGACACAGGAATAAGAGCGCGGAAACAAAATTTACGAGTGCTTTTTTTATGAATGTGCTTATTTATTAGTAATTTTCAGGGAAATTAAAAAAAAAACCCATAAAATATTCTTTAATGAAGAGAATATGGTCATCACTTAACATGAAGGTATTTACCGCTGCTGAGGACTGACGTGATGTGGGTATAGAGCAGCGCAGGAATGAAGAACGGGGGAAACGGGAGATCCCTGAGAAAACCCGCCGACTAGCGGTATCATCCGGCACAATTCCCACATGCGAAAAACCGGGGACCGAACCCGCCGGATATCGAACCCGGATAGCCTTGGTGGGAGACGAGAGGTCTGACCCATCGACCACCGAGAGCCAAATATCCATGCACAATAAATATATGAATTATTTAAATAACGAATTCAAAAGTGTTAAGGTAATCGCGAAACAGCTATAGGAAGAATGTCTTTGAATAATTTAGCTCCAGAACATTAGCGTACCTTCTTACGACATAGGCATATTCGTAATTTTTTTTTATTGCAACGAAACATAAAAACGACGAAATCCTTTTTAAAATATGTCTGGTTTTACCTTTTTATACGTTGAGTTTTGTATCATCGATAGCAGTCTTATACAAGCTTATATGCAATAGATGTTTACTGCCATCGATTCACCGTGTTTTGATAAAATGCACAGGACTGTAAAAATATTAGCTTAAGAAAAGGAAAAGAAAAATATTTTCAAAAGACCTAAGGTCCTTACATAAACCGGCCCCGAGTAAAAAAGAAATCTCTGCGAGATGACGTGATGAAAGAAATTGATGTAAGCCTGTGATACCGATAGAAGCCAATCTTTCTGGCAATATGGCCCCTTTCTTTATGCACGGCATTTTATTTTTCAGAAGGCTGGAGGAAAAGATAAAAGAGGATGTGTTTTAGGTCACTGTTTAGAGTTACATTCGACTTTGGGACGAAAGCGTTTTCTGTTCGTTCCAGTATTTTACTTGAGGTAGGTTTTGTAGTATTATTCTTTTACAATTTATGTCTTAACTAATGACTACTTTGATCGATAGGAGTGTTGTTTTAAATAATTATGAGCGATTCGCGATGGAGTGAGCACTTTTGAAGAGTACGCTGTCGAGAAAAAATATTCAAAAGTATTATTTAATTTGTCTTAACATGTTAACTTTTACGTTAAGTACAATGTTGTTAGCACGGTCGTAGAAGTACAGGTCTGGACACTCGCCTATCCACCAATGTATTTTGCTTGACCCCCTTGTTGTTTGTCTGTAGTTCGTCAAGTTACCGAGGATATTGTGTTTTATTGGCGCTTCAGTTAGGGCGGTCGGACTCAAACTCCGCCCACTTTCTTTCCATTGTTCAATTTATAAAGTAAATAAAGATTGCTGGAGCCTTTTCTTAAATTTTTGAGCGAAAGAAGTATTTCATAAATTGATAAAAAAATACGTTCTGAATAATTGATTATCTTAGTGGAAGGGAAGTTGAGCGGAGTTTGAGTCCGACCGCCCTAACTGAAGCGCAAAAAAAAAAAAAAAAAAAAAAAAAAAAAAAAAAAAAAAAAAAAAAAAAAAAAAAAAAAAAAAAAAAAAAAAAAAAAAAAAAAAAAAAAAAAAAAAAAAAAAAAAAAAAAAAAAAAAAAAAAAAAACAATATTCTCGGTAACTTGGTGAACTACAGCCAAACAACAAGGGGGTTAAGTTTCCAGGCGAGTGCTTAGACCTGTTCTTCTACGGTCGTGGTTGTTAGTCCTTTGTTTATATTAAAAGGGGACCGGAACATATAAATTAAAGAAGTTACTAGGTTTTCAAAACTACTCACTTTATCCTGAATCACCTATAGTAGGAAAGTCGCGATATTCTTACCAGTAGAATTAATAAACCGTATAAAACAGTAATTGGGACCGCTGTGATCGAGGTGTCAGACCTCTCGACTTCCACCTAGGCAAACTGGGTTCAATTTCCGACGGTTTTGGTCCCGGATTTTTCGCATGTGGTAAACGTGGCGGACGTTGCCGTTGGCCACCGAGTTTTCTCGGGGAACCTCCACACACATATCCCCTCTCACCTCAATCATTCCCCAGGTCGGACGAGCGAACGGTATGTCTCGCAAGTCGAGCAGCCGGTCCAACCTTCATTCACCCCGGCTTTCTCCAACCAACAATGCGACTCTGCCCGAAGATGGGAACACGTAGTTTGTGGATTTCCATTTTCATAAAACGGTACTTTCGTACACACCGATAAGAGTATCTCAAAAAGCTTTTCACTGGCTAATATTTCTTAACAAATGATGATAACTAGAGATAGCGAATTTCGCGAAAAGATTTTTGCAGCACTTTGTTTCAATGCCTTACGTGTGCACGTACATTTCGGCTTTGTGGTTAGTGATTGGATGCCGTAACACCCAGCGTCTGGAGGTTAAATCAAAGACTTGATGTGTGCCAGTTGTCTGTGTACTGATTGGCACAGTCAAATTAATAACGACTCTGCACAAAAACACTCTGCTAATAACCAAGAAGTTGATCTGCAGGTGTGCACGTAAGGCACTGAAACAAAGAGGGGCAAAAATCTTTTCTCCAAAAATACCTGTCTCTAATGACAACTACAAAATGATTTTGTTGATGCAGGTAAGAATGAGTGCTCCGAGTGAGGACATCATCTCGTCACTTCGACTTCTTCGTGTCGCTAGCAGAATACTTGGGCTCGAGACATTCAACATGATCGTCCATAGAGGACGTGACAACAATATCACTGTGACGTTCAAGAGATCTGTTCTGGCATCGGCATACACTGTTTCCATTGCAATTGCTGGGTCAATAATTTTAATAAGAGATGTATTCAAAATAAAGTTTTCGAATATAAGTTCAGGAACATTCATGTGGTCAATACTATCAGCATACTTCACTCAGTATGTTGCCAGTTTAACGACTCTGTTAAGCATGTGCTTTAATAACGAAAGTAGAAAGGGTATAGTACAGACACTTGCAGAGTTTGATGTGAAACTACTGCAAAACGGTCAAGGTTGTTTCAAGAAAGTTTACAGTTTTGTTTGGTTGGCGTCCATAGTTTTGTATGTTTTTCTTTTCGCTGTATTCGGAATCGACTTATCTTTTGCCTACTCTCCAGCTGAACACCCTGTTACTGTCACCAGTATAGGTTATTTTTATAGTTTCATAATTTTGACATCAGGTTTGAACTACACTCACTTCATTCTTCACATCAAGGAGCGTCTGTCCATATTGAACCGCAAACTTCGTAAATTTAAAGAAATAGATTACTCAAGTTACTACGTGGGGTTGTACAATCTACAGAACAATTTACTGTTTTTGAGTGGATCAGTTGGAAACAATAACGGCATCGCAACTCGTCGGGTAACATTGCAGCATCCGGAGATTACAGTATTTGATTTGAGAGTACAGTACGAAAAAATTTGCAATTGTATTCTCTTGACAAACGATGCATACTGTCTTCAGATTGTGACATGTTTTCTAGATGCATTTTCCTCAGTGACAGGAGACATACATGCTGGGCTTTGCTTGATAAACTTATACCCTTCTCACTCGTTTAAATTTCTCTTCAGTTACATAATGTGGGCTTCGTTGCACTTACTGCAAATAGCACTTGTCGTTGGTTCTTGTCAAGCCACCAACATGGAGGTGAAGAAGACTCTGATGATCTTGCAAGAATTGCTGGCTGAAGCACCAGTCGACGAGGGGACAACAGAGCAGCTTATGTTACTTCACGACCAGATCGCCAGCAGAGATTATTCTTGTAATGCCGGAGATTTCTTCAGACTCGATTCCTCTCTGTTTGGCTCCATGGCAATGTCTATAGCATCCTTTATACTTGTTCTTCAACAGATGTCTCATGTTCATAAACATGGTGAACCTTAGACGTTAGTTCCTTGCTTACCCATTTACCTACTACAAAATTAAATAAGCTAACATTTTTCCTCATAAATATTACAGATGTAATTTAATAATTTTGACAATATTAATAATTTTACCTCCACTCGTGCGCTGATAGTTTTTGTTATTGTTGAATACTTTTAACTATGATTTATATATTTGCGAATTTTGATAGGTTTCGCAAGATATCAGACTAACTTCGTGTTAGTAAAATTGATATTAAAACAATCACCAAAGTAAATTATGATTTAATTGAAAGTAATGAATAAAAAATACTTAGTTTCATTTCAAGATAAAACATTGTGGTTCAGATAAAAATTAAAAGAAGAATTTCTCACTATGAAAATAATTAAAGAAACTTAATTAAATACAACACACTGTTTTCAATATTACTGTCAATGATTTTAATTGCGGACAGTTTACAACTTGTGAACCTACAAACATGAAACTTTAAAAACTGTGACTTTGGTTATCTTACACGTAAACTCTGAACTAAGGTTTTTGTTACTGTCGGAAGTAGATATATAATATATAATCTAACTACAGAATCAATACATATATTTAAATAAGAAATACAATTAATCTAACCTATTTTCTTAAGTGTATTTAAGTACTTTACATGGTAAGATTTATATTACTAGTGTAACAATTTGTAATGCAGACACTAAGTTAAGTAAATGAATGTTTGTGTGAGTTCTGTCAATTAAGAAAATCCTTTCTAATATAGGTAAGCTAAATAAAGTTTTTTAAACGAACTTCTTGCATTTCATGAATCGCATTACAGTTAGAAAAAAAAACACGTTTCTTTCACAGCTTGCTTAGTATGTATCTTAAAGTCTCGGGTTATTGTAAAGTAAGGCATCATTCTTTGTGTGAAAATATCATCGTTGTAATATTTTTAATAGAAAAATAAAATACACTGCACTAGTATATGAATAAATTGACGTTTGTTATGAAAGAGGGTTGTTTGAAAATATGTACCTATTTCACGACAATTTGTTAAATAAGTTCACTGTGCCTGTACACAATTTAATATTTTTTATCAGTTCTTACTGTTTTAGATGTACTGTAATTAATGTGTAATACAAAAAAATATATTATTGAATACATGCATACGTATAATTTTACTATATAACAACTATCAATAACACTGAACAATTAGGAAGGTAATATACTTAGTAATATACATGTCATCGAGCCATACTTTTCAGTTCATGAAAAATAAGTTTATTATCTGTGTAAGATACACTGGAAAAACAAGACAGTACATATATAAAAATAAATTGTAACGCGGAAACAAATTTTAATATTTTAAAAATTATTAAAAGTTTATTTTTTAAGTAATAACGTTTTCAAAACTAAGTATGTAAAACCATCAATATACACAAAAATTATAAAGTTTTTAAAATAATTATCGAGATAATATATCCCAAAACTCTTTAATAACCGAAAATCTAAAATACTCCCGTTTTTATTTCAAAATAATTTCACCACCCATAAACCATCGCACAAAAGTTTCACAGCCCTTAGACGAATAAAAAATTAGAACACGGGTCAATACATACCGACTATATCGCATCTGGAGTTTTAGTGACACACGTATTCTTCATATAAAATAATTAAAATGACATTGCTACTCCAATAAGTTTAATGAACACATCAACGACTGTAATTATATTGTAACGTTTCAGGCCTGTTTTCCTTTACGCCAAACTAGTTCCCAATATTATAATGTATTAAGAGAAATTACGCTTCAACGTGCTTTTATGTTTAAAAAAAAATATGGCATCCTCTGTATTAACACGGGGCTGTTTTGAATTGCTGAAAACACCTTTTATTCGGCAGCTTTATCTAAAAAAATTTAATCTAGATTTGATAAACCGAAATATATTAGAATTTTCTTTAATCGACGCCCTACTTCCCGTTGCTAAATTTTTTGGAGAGCTACTTTGTGTCACATACAATAAAAAACCCCATTGAAAACACTGCATCATTTTGTGCACTCCTTTCATAACGTAGTAAAGCTTTAGCCTAGCTTTTCTCCTAAGGTGGGGTGTAGCACACAATTATTACTCGGTTTTTTTTGTATAAAAAGGCTTATTTCAAATATTTAACTATAACAGGATGGTAAAATATTTTTGCTTTGTGGTAAATTCACTAATAACACATGAATAATATTTGACATAATTAGTAATATTTTTTTTTGTAATTACAAAATATTCCCGATGCGCTAGTGTCACCAGGTTGGTTTTTTACTCATAAGGGCATTGTACACTGTTAAAGTGTTATATTAAGAAAATTTCAGTAATTTTAATGAAAATAACATGATGATAAGTTAGTAAAAAAATCAACCCAGTAAGACGAGATACAGAGAGCTGGTGAGGATGATATAAGTTAAGTAGCAGTAGCTAAATGCAAGGAATATGAAACGGGAGCAGCTCGTAAAAACTCGCTGGCCAATAGTAGCACTCGCAGCGTTACGAACATACGAGAATCAGGAACGTACAGTGGCCCCACTGTGGATAGAAAACATTTCACAGTGATTTGAAGCTAGTTGTCTGAACTTAACACTGCTAAGTTACCTAAGTAAATGTAATATAGTAAGGAATGTCATTATCATTGAAAACGAGACTGAGAATTTCAGGACAGTAAAGAGGTAAATAAATAAGCTCATGATTGTAAGGCCAATGCATTTTATCTTCTTGCAATTACATAAACTATACGAAGACCACATTTTTACCTAGTCATATTATTTATTCTATTATTTGCTTAATTAAGTTAAAATTAACCCCTTAGCTTTAAAATATTTTATCAAATTTATATCGCTTGACAGTTAAAAGAATCGACTTGTTCAATTTTGGTTGTAGTCTCGTGCAGGTAAAGTGAATTTTTGCCTATAAACCTTCCTATAGTATTAGGACTCAGTAATTAATTCATTTCACGCACAACCTATATACTAGAAATAGACGAAAATACAGTCAGTGTCTATCTTGTGTGTTTTTATCAAACATACCTAGAATAGTAATCCTTAGTCCTTTATTTGCAGGACGTAGTAGCACAACATATAGTTAAAACATATGGGAGTTGTTGAAAAGTATTTACTGAGTAAAATAGAACGTTCCTAGATGTACTAAAAATATACGACTAAAAGTGTTATAAGAATAATCTGTAAAACGCATTACAATTTGTATGTTTGCAATCGTTTTTATGTTAAAGGTTAATAAATTATGTGTCATTTTTATTAATTATATGAAACACTACCCCGTAGTCCGTGCAGTACACAAAACCCGCTGTCCTTTCCTTGTTTTACTCGGCAAACATTAAAAATATTGTAATTTTTGAATGATTCTTGCAATGGAGACAAGTTACAAACTATAGAAGTATTGATAACATACGCAATTGTATTTTGTCGTTCGTTTTGTTTTGTCTGTTTGCCGAAATTATTTTTGTCTGTTTCGCACTTACTGTGGAATAGTTTACGTATACTTGGGTTTGCCAGTTGCAAAGTCCTTTTGGATGTGTACTTGTCTGTTTGTGGGTATTCTTTGGTTTTATGTGACACACTATTTGCTCCAATATCGTACGTTTACAGTACTTCTTTAGTTTGTAATTTAACATATTATTTTTTATTCGATTATCGGCCTGTATTACTAAATTATAAAAAAAGTTAATGGAGTTTGCTTTTATATACTTTGTCACAAAACTATGTTATGTATTATTTCGTACTTTCGTTTCCATGCAATCCGTCTTCTGAAATACCTCCGTACTGCAGATATCTGTAGTAAATTCCTATAAAGCGAAATGAATGTTATTTCAATAATCACTAATATAGATTACTTTTAAAATTTAGAAAATTAATATTTAATTTCTTGATTTCCATCTAAGGAACGAGTAGACATCCAAAGCTACGTTAATCCATTGTAAAAATATGGAATAATTCAAAAGGTTATTTCAAGAGTAAAAACGACGAAACGAAAGTAAGAATGTACGCGAATTCAGTAACGTAGTTTTGAAGTACTCTGTACGTCAAAATTTAAGGAAAAATTTTTTTTCTGACACAGAAACTAGGAAATTCTATGGCTCAACAACTCAATTTGCTTTTTTTTAACTCCGGCTTCGAAGCATCGAAAGTGGTGGTATACATTTTTAACATGCAGTAGTTGTCTGCCAACATTCTATTCACACACCCTGTTTTGAGAAGAAGCACTTGTCTGGTAGGTTTTCATACATCACCTCCGTGTGGGCGTGGCGCCTTTGTGGCAACAACGTCAGCTTGAAAAAAGAAGAATCTATTCAGAAATCCCAAGCACCACTCCCGGATACGTCACGTTGGTGGAAACTATTGTGTCTATAAAAAACAAGCCCTCTCAAAACGTGACCTCTTTCTTTAAGCACGCCATTTTTATTTACGTTAAGGTAAGGGAAAGAAGGTGTACCTTACGCTTCAGGTGACGCTGTTCCAACATTTGACTTTTTGGAGTCACTCATTTCTGCTCGCTCCAGGACCACATTTTGGGTAGATTTTGTAACATTTCCTTTTAATTGTTAGATATTATATATTCCTCATACTGTAAAAAGCCATTAATAATACTATTTTTTAGTTTAAAGGTTTTTATTTGGTTTATTCTTTGAGGCCAGGATATCCTTTTATTTAATAGTTTATCCACCCACTGACATGAGTGAGTGAGTGCGATATTTTGGTCAGCGCTCAAAATAGAGATCTTTAGCTCTGGTGAGTGTTGACATGATGTTAGTTTGGAGCAGCGCCCGCCGGAATGAAAGAGCGGAGGAAACGGGAGATCCCCGAGAAAATCCACCGGCATCGTACGGCATGGTTTCCACACTTGCAAATCCGGGGACCAAAATCGCCGGGAATAGAACTCGGGTCTTCATTGGCAGGAGGCGCCCACTTATATGAAATATTTAAACCACGTTCTCCACACATACCGAACAGCGTTTGTCTAGTCTCGGTTCTTTACAAGCAATAATATTCAAACTAGCATTAATTATTGTTTTTGCAGGAGACAATGGGTACTCCGAGTGAGGACATCACCTCGTCACTTCGACTTCTTCGCGTCGCTAGCAGAATATTTGGACTCGAGACATTCAACATGATCGTTCATAGGGGAAGAGGCAACATGATCTCTGTGACGTCCAAGAGATCAATTATAGCCTCGATTTACACTGTTTCCATTGCAACTGCTGGGTCAGTGATAATGGTCAATGACATATTCAAAGTGAAGTTTTCCAAGTTAGTTTCGGGAACATTTATTTGGTCAATAATATCACCATACATATCAGAGTTACTTGCTGGTTTAACCAGTCTGCTAAGCATGAGCTTAAACAACCGTAGAAAGGATATATTGCAGTCACTTATAGAAGTTGATCAGACATTACTACAAAATTCTCGTGAGTGTTACAAAAAGTGTTATAGTTGGATTCTGTTTGTGTCTGTGGGATTCTATTCTTTTCTAATCATTTTAATCATGGCCGACTTCTTTGTCATCTTCTCAGAAGCTGAATATCCTGTTACAGTCAGTAACGGTTCTTACTTTTATAGTTTCGTGATTTTAACTTCAATTTTGAACTACATGTTCTTGATTATACAGGTCACAAAACGCCTTGCCAGGCTCAATCGCAAACTTCGTAGATATAGTGACGTAAAGTCTTCAACTTATCACGTGGGTTGTTACAACTTTCGCAACAATTTTACACTTGTGAGTGGATCAACTCGAAACGGTGTCACAATCGACACGATATGTCCTGTAACATTGGTTCAATCGGAGATATCGATATTTAATTTGAGAATACTGTATGAAAAAGTCTGTAACTGTATCTTCTTGATAAATGATGCTTACGGTCTCCAAGTGATGACATTTTTCCTAAATGACCTATCTTCAGTGGCAGGGGACATACATGCTATGTTTTTCTTGAAATTCCAGAACCAATCTCATTCTTTTGAATCTATATTCGGTTTCTTTATGTGGTTTTTATTGCACGTACTCCAAAACGCATTCATAGTTGGTACATGTCGAGCCGGCAACATGGAGGTCAAGAAGACTCTGATGATCTTGCAAGAATTGCTGGCTGAAGCACCTGCAGACGAGGGGACTACAGAGCAGCTTATGTTATTACATGATCAGATCGCACACAGAGACATTTCATACAATGCCGGAGGTTTCTTCAAAATTGATTCCTATGTATTTGGCTCCATAGCAATGTCGGCAGCTTCGTTTATAGTTGTCCTTATTCAGATGACTTAGGTCCATTGATATGATAAGACTCAGCGTTAACCCTACTTTTAACACGTTTGCCTATATCTTTAAACACACGCACTTATTCAAATAACATGTGTTCTCTTAATCGATGTGCAATGAAATTGGAATGCTTTTCAAATTTCCATGCTTACAGTTACGGAACCTGATATAGCATTTCGAACTGGGTTTAATGCGTTTCTCATTTTTATTTTTTTATTTAACCGTATAAAATATTTACTTTACATTACAGATAAACTTTTGAACTATAAATATTGTTTCATTTTAGGTTACAATATTATTTATGATTTCAGTGTTATTAACAGAGGAGTTAAAGGAAGGCGTCCCTTAAAGTAGAACATGGCCGTTTTCTTAAAACGTAAAAGAAAAACTTCTTTCTGTGCATTATACCATACACCCAAAGTTTGTGATCGAAAATGATAAACGTGAATATGAGAAATATCAAGTGTTTTATACATGGGCGAAACATATATTGTGTGACAGTTGGCAGATAAGGTGTTTCGTGGTTTTTGTTCGTATTGCTTGCAAATAATATGAAATTTCATACTTTTTCCTCTATTTTACTTTGAGCAATATCTTGCTGCGTAGTTCGCGTTAGTGAAAACTATGTTGTGTATGAATGTGTGGTGTGTTTAATTTTCGGACACGATATTTGTTCTAATGTTGAAATAAAAGTGTTTAACAGTGTTTGGTAGAATATGTATATTGCGAATATATTCATTGCTTTTAAAAAGCCTATTGTTAACAGTAATTCTATAGTTATTAGGTCCTGTGAAGGCAAACATTTATAAAGCGTGCTCGAGATTTAATAATTGAGTGAAATATAATAAATTGAGTGATTCGCAAAATTTATACAAGTAAATTAAGTTCGACTGTATTTTCCTGTAAATCATAAGTTGTATTAGGACAAGGGATTGAAAATTTTCTTGACGTACACAGGCTGTTTTAATTAGTATAGACACGTACCCATTTGATGCTGTTTCCTTGACATTTCAGAAAACCTATAGAATTATAGAATAACGCGTGGAATGTACAAAAGTACTATTTTTACATTACGAGCATACATATATATATAATATGTGTATTTCAGGGCAAAAATTATGCTATATATGGCATTTATTGTAAATTAATAGTTGTGGCAATACTGTTTTTTGGTAGTTAAAAAGTAATAATATTCTGTCCAAACAGAAGAGGGGTATTAAAACTAGTTTTTAAACATACCGTAACCAACAATTATTATCACTTTTTTTGGCAGTGTGATTTGAAAATCAATTATCTTTCTGTATCTATGTATCGCAGGCTTTTACAGCCGTTCACTTAATGTTCCAAGCTTCTGCGTTCGCTTCGCGTCGATGGTAGACTTTTCTCAACGTTTCGGCAGTCGTTGCAGCTGCCTATAAACAACATAGAACTTATTCTTTGTTCTGCAGAATACAAAACATCAAGCCAAAGAGCAGGCAGGAATGTACAAATATTAGTGTTTCTTTTATATCTAGGTAAAGCTGGCAGAATAGTAGCTGTGTTATTAAAATATCACACCATGCTCACGGCCGTAGAATAGGTGTAGACACTCGCCTGTAAATTTGACCCCATTGTTGTTTGGCTGCAGTTTGCCAAGTTCATGATAATACTGTACGTCTTTGGCGCTGCAATCTGGGCGGTCGGGCTCAAAGACTGCCCACTTCCCTCCCACTGATGTAATCAATTTATTAAAACTTATTTTATAATCAATTTATGAAGTACTTCCTTCGCTCACAACCCTAAGGCATGGCTCCAGAAATCTTTACTTACTTTCATTATAATGGCAACACTGGGAAAAAAGTGGGCGGAGTTTGAGCCCGACCGCCCTGATTGCAGCGCCAAAGACGCACAACACTCTCGGTAACTTGGTGAACCGTAGCCAAACAACAAGGGGGTCAAGCAAAATACACTGGTAGATAGGCGAGTGTCCAGACCTGTTCTTCTACGACTATGACCAGGGCATAAAATATGACAGTCAACATTCAGAAATGCAGAACAATCAATAAAATAAAATACTGCATCGACTCGGACAGGTTCACCAAAACAGCCAATTTCAGTAAATACTTAATAAGAACTGCAAAGATGGCACATTTCATCCTTAAAATACCATAATAACCTTATCGGGGAAAACGGTAAGAATTAATATAAATAGATGAATAGTTATTTACACACGATAGGACGCAAAGGGACCTGAGGGTAATGTCAAAAGGATCACCAGGATCTGTAGACCGCCCCAACCAACCAGGATCAATCAAACATTTGATCGGCCGACTAGCCCAGCCAATCAGGCAGCAGTTGTCCAGAAACCAAGTACGAGTGTTTAATGACATCAATCCCCCGAACCAATCAGTTGGTCCGCACGATTGCTG
This sequence comes from Medauroidea extradentata, assembly GCA_003012365.1. Taxonomy (NCBI): domain Eukaryota; kingdom Metazoa; phylum Arthropoda; class Insecta; order Phasmatodea; family Phasmatidae; genus Medauroidea; species Medauroidea extradentata. The sequence continues at coordinate 20,002 of PNEQ01112102.1, forward strand.
AATTTTCGTCTTGCATCGACTGTCTAACGTAAGAAAAAACTACTTTCGACGCGGATGTGGATAAAACTAAAATTCGAGGACATTGATGAGGTATGGTTACTAGACTCAAGTAATATAAGTTGGTAAACTGCCATAAGCTTGCAGTTTCCTTTTATCAGTGCCAGAACAACATCTTTTCGATATTATTCTGAATACCGTTGTCAAAATAAAACATACATTTGCAAGTAATTATTTCCACTCAAGCGAGACTTTCACATCATAAAATCAAATTGAAAATAATAATACTTCACATTTATATGAGTGTACTACACATAGTATACCCACTAAAAATAGAAAATGTTTTAAAATAGATTGTCATTAACCATTTTAAATAGCTGACCAAACAGTTTTCAGTAAATAAAATGTTTTAACTGCGTATTTCACGACATGAAACTTATGTCTGTCGTACAGCAAATACGTAATTATTATGTGTGCAGATATTATCCTTGTAATATGTTGTGTAGAGTAATGGAATGTACTGCACTGGTTTCAGAATAATTATCCTTCACGTAAATTTATTTAACATTCCCTGAGCTTTTTGTATGTCACTAACAATTTTTTTCGCAGTACAACAGACTAATTTGTATTGCTATTTGTGCCACAACAAAATACACTATTAAAAAAGTAATTATACATACAATTTTTTTTGCTCTACTATCCGCCTGCAGATTAAAGGAATGTTGCAGTAATTATGTTGTTAATACCCGAATTATTAGGAAGAATTTACATTTCCCATGATATGCACAAATGAAAAGAATGATTGTCAGTATAATGTCGCTTTTAAATGAAAAACTACGGTGAAATAATTTTGCACTGCCCCGAAATAACTATAGGTCATTCGGAACAAAGTTAGCACTAAAGATTTAACTTAAGAAAAAAAAAATCACCAGCCATTACTGCATATAATTCAACGTCAATGATAGTTACCTTACCACTTGTATGGTTGGCAGCAATTTTCTGAATGCAGTCCCGTGTATTTTCCTGTTTAAATATAACAATACACTAAAAAAAACCAACTGTAATTAGCATACATACAATTCATGTCATTAATAAACGTTTTCCCTCAAACTGTACAGGTTTCAACAGTCAGCACAATTTATCTCTCAAGCGTAGACAATAAGTGACGTTTCCAGAGAAGTTAGACATTTCCCGTCGTTAGCCATTACGCGCGGAACGATTCGAATTGGCTGAAAATAGAAATTTAGCAGGGCTGTTGGGGACGCTCGTTTTGTTCCGAACAGCCTATATCATCTGCAATAACGGTTCAAACGTCATGAGAGAATCAACGATAACAGACTGGACTCTCATTCGGGAGGACCTAGGTTCGATAGCCGGCTCTGGCCATACTGAATTCGGTTTTCCATGGTTTACAGAAATTTCTCCAGGAAAATGCTGGAATTGTCTTGGACCCGAGTTTCTATATATATTTGAAACCACAAAACGGGAGGCGATATCTTAAAATCGCTCTGTAACTTTGTTATGACTGGTTTCAGCTATATACACTCTAAATCTGAATTAGTGAATATTCACTGATTCACGCTGATGGATGGAGCAGTTTCAACAGTTTAAATAAGTGAAAATAGTCACTGTTTAGTTAGTAAATATTCACTGATTTTCTTTAAGAGTGCCAACATCTCACAAGTGAATCAGTGAATATTCATCGTTTTTTCCCGTCGTATTCAAAGAACAGTTTTCAGTTTTTGGATCAGTGAAAAATTACTGGAAAAACTGTGGACATTCGCTAATAAACTTGTGGAATGTTAGCACTCTTTATCGGAATCGGAGAATAGTCACAGATCTCACAGTGGTATCTCACTGACTCAATTTGTTGAAACTGCTCCATCCATCGGCGTGAAAAAGTGAATAATCACTCATTCAGATTTACAGTGTACTCTGATTTTTTTTCGACACAAAATACAGCCTGGCGGTAGCTGATTTGTCAATTAACAAAATTTCCAATTAATTGATCAATTAGGGGGGAAATGTATAATGTTTTTCTCAAAGAATTATATTACATAATAAAACCAAATTGCAACAAAGTTAAGATTGTCGCACGCTGAGACGCGCCGCGCTGCTGAGGCGGCAGACTACAGGACCACAAGACGAGCAGGAAGAGGAGGAAGAAATTGTGTGCGCAGATCCATGTACCAACAACAATCAATGTGGCCATTTCTGCCATTGTTGTCGTAGCGATGAGCGCCTCTGCCCCTGTTCGCTAATTTTTGCGCTTCAGTCCGAAATAATAATAATAATAATGATAAATATTCTTTATTATCACTGTAGCGAAGTTAAAGCATTGTCACCTTCTCTTGCACTTAACCACAAACTGAAGGAATAAATTGCACTTATAATAGCATACATAAAACATTTTGACGATATTTGTTATGGAAATGTTACAATAATGCCCGTAGTACTTCTACCATGATAATTGAGGGAGGAAAAACTGATAAAACAACATTACGCATTTGAGAAAAATGAAAAAAATACAATAACAATAAGACTTTACGTAGCTATTACAAAGTGAATTAAACTACATCCAACATCAACTATTTTATAAATATATGTGTGAACACTGATAATATAATACAATGTTCACATACCATGTACACCTAGTTTCACCCCGATTTCTTCCCACGCATTTTCTCGCTGTAACTGGTCGAGGTATGCTGCATCTGACAGGTCACACAAAACTTTGTATTCATGTACCTGCACAGTTAGTGTCTCGTCGTTCATGTTTGTCAACACAGAGACAATTAGGCCTACACGCCACAGATTACACAGACCACTTGCTGCCAACCAAAAAAAAACATCAATGTACGGGGCGTGTGCCGAAGATAACCGAAGCGTGTAGGAGTACTCACGACAGCATACGTTCGGGCCACGGCCGTAGAAGAACAGGTCTGGACACTCGCCTGGAAACTTGACCCCGTTGTTGTTTGGCTGCAGTTCACCAAGTTACCGAGAATATTGTGTTTTCTTGGCGCTGATGTTATGGCGGTCGAACTTAACTCCGCCCACTTCCTTTCCGCTAAGATAAACAATTTATCAAAACGTATTTTTTATCTATTTATGAAATACTTTCTTCGCCCACAAATTTAAGAAAAGGCTCCAGCAATCTTTATTTACTTTATAAATCCAACAATGGAAAAAATTGGACGAAGTTTTGAGTCCGACCGCCCGGAAAACAGCGCCAAAAAGTACGACATTCTCAGTAACTTGACGAACTACAGCCAAACAACAAGGGGTCAAGCAAAATACATTGTTAGATAGGCAAGTGTCCAGACCTGTTCTTCTACGACCGTGGTCTGGGTTTAGAAAAATAATCCTGCCGAAAGCCGAGAAATTTGGACTTGTACACCACTGTAGTCGGTAAACGCCTTAAAATGTAACAAAAATTTTTCACTGACTTAGTGAGAGAGAGAGAGACAGAGAAAGGTAAAATTAGAACGAGACATGGAGAGATATATAAATATAATATAATATAATGTGATATTTTGAGGTGTACGTCAACGATTTTATTTTATTTTAAGTGTTAGTTTGCATTAACTTCGAGGAAAGTAGGCTTATTAGTTACGCATGTTTCTTCTTGTTTTCATTTTGGAGACGGTTATTTTCTATTTTTGCGTGCAATGAACTGGCCATATTTAAGTTAGTCAAGTGTTTTTGAACGGAGTTAGTAAGAATAATATTGAAATATGTACATACATGCAAATGTCTTAGACACCCAACGATAGCACTTACATTCTTAATGTGAATGAAAAGTTATACAGTCATAGGAATTGTAAGTCAGTTGAGCTTATAAACAGAACAACTCATCATATTTGTTATGGCTTTTTCGCTGAGTAGGTACTTAATTAGTGGACATCTGTTAACGCATTATTAGTCAGTTGTAAGTTTTGTTTCCGGGTGGAACACTAAAAACACTTTTTAGATAACTGAGAGCGTAAAACAGCAAAAAATACATAATAAGAAAAATATTTTAATAGAAATATCAAGATAGTAATATCCAGGTAACTAAATTAACCAAAATTAAAAAATACTCCTTTTTTGAATTTAAAATAATTGTACCATCCGTAAACCTCTCCACAAGCGTTCCACGGCTTTTCGAAGACAGGTTCGAAAATTCGATTACGTTTCACTACGTAGTGAATCCAAGCGCAGTATGTAATGTTAGTGAGACATGTGTTTGTCGCATTAAACGATTAAAAATGGCATTGCCCTACTTTAGTTTGCACATCAACTGCCTTAGCCATATTATAAAATATCACATCTGATTTTGTTTCGCTTAGCTAGTTCTCTATATGAATACGTATTAAAATAAATTAAAGTTTAACCATGCTTTTATGCTGTAAAAAGTGTGGCATGCTCTGTTTAATCATCGGTCACTTCATAACTGCTAAAAACACTTTTATATTTCGGCATGTTTATCTGGAAAACACCCACCTATGGTTTGATGAACATAAACATTTAAGCATATTGTTTACTCTACGCCAAACTTTCCGTTACCAAAATTATTGGAGTGCCACTTGAATTTCCAAATGCTACAACATTGAAAAAACACTCCGTCATTTTTTTTGTGCTTCGTGCATTAGGTGCGAACACAAAAGTAAACAACGTTGTGTTTCTTTTTTTATTCCTTTCAGAGGATGAAAAAACTGTTAATTGAGTTCTTCTCCTAAGGTAAGGCATAACAAGATTTCGTTTAGGCTATCTGAAATATAAACCAATATCTGACTGCTAAATTACTTCACATTGCGGTAAACACACCAATGCATAACACATGAATAATATACGTGACGTGACAAGTAACATGTTTTTAAAATTATAAATACACACCCAATGAGTTGGTGTCGAATGGTAACTAAATCTGAAGGTCATTGCATAATATCAAAGCGCTATATTAAGGAAGTTTCAGTTAAGAAGCAGCAGCGAAATGCACAGAGAATGAAACAGAAGCACCCGTAAAACCTCGCTGGCCTATCGTACCTCTGTAACGTTTCCAAAATACAAAAGTCAGGAATGGACCCTCCCCGGTGATAGAAATCAGCTCACAATTATTTAAGACGAGTTGTCTGAACCTAACACCGCTTTGGTACCTTTACTATATTGACGCATTGCCATTAGTTTAGAAAGTGAGACGGAGAATGTCAGTTAAGTAAAGAGATAAAGAAAGAAACTCGTGACTGCAAGGCCATTGCGTTTTCGGCTTCATAAATTACATTAACTACGAAGGCTACATTTTTACCTAGTCACATTATTTATTACATTATTATCTTTACTTAATATGAGACGATTAACTATACATTATATAATTCACTTCATATCACTTCACAGCCCAAATATTTGGCATTATTCGTTTTCGTTGTAGTCACGTGCAGTTAAACATAGATTTTATTTATAAACCTTTCTATAATATAAATGTACAATAGTAATAAATAAATTTCAAGTGAATCTTGTATATAGAAAATAGACTCTAAGAGAATTCGGCAAGTATCTCTCTTTTCTTTGTGTATAACATATATGTAGAATAGAATTGTAACTAGCATCCACTTTATGTTGAAAATGGTTGCACAAAATATATTTTTAAAGTTTCAGAGTTATTGTAAAGTATGTATAGAGTAAAATAGCACATTCTTACGCATTCTAAAAATACACCACTAAATGTGTTATACGAAGAATCTGGGAAGTGTACAAAAATTAAATGTAGGCATATGTATGCAATTTTTTAATGTTAGACGTTAAACAGTTATATATATATATATATATATATATATATCACTAATATGAAGCATGTCTTCTCCGCCGTTATATTCCTAACGAAATGCACTAAACTCGATGCTCTTTTCTTGTTGGCAAATACCTAACACTTTTTTTTAGGATTCGATTATCTGCCTGTATTTCTATACTACTAAAACAAAATAAATTGTACATATTTCTCAAAAATTTTATTACAAAAAAATAGATGTATTATTTTGTGCTGTTCGTTTTCATGTTATCTCTTTTCTAAAAAGCCTTCGTTCTGCAGGTTTCTGACATATATTCCTTTAAAGCGAAAACATTTGTTTTTTATTAACCACATATGTTGATTACCTTAAAATTTTTAAGACAGTTTAATAATTCGTATCTTGGCTTCCCAGTTAGCAATGAGTAAGCAACCTCTGCTACGTTAATACAAAATATAAATGTGGAATAATTCAAAAGGTTATTATAAAAAAACGCGAAGCAACAATAACAGAATATCTACAAATTCAGTTACTCAGAGTAACGTTTTACGTCAGACCTGTAGATTAATTTTTTTCTGGCATAGGAATTGTGAAATTATTTAGTAAAACGATTTCTTGTGCTTTTTTGCACTTCGGTTTTACATTATCGAAAGTAGTGGTATACATTTTTAACATGAAATGTTTATTTACGGCTATGCTGTTCACCCTGTTTTGAGAAGAAGTACAGGCCTGACAACTATTCAGGCATCACCCTCGTGTGGGCGTAGCGCCTTTGTGGCAACAACGCCAACGTGGAAACGAACAATATTTTTCAGAAAACCTAAAGCTTCTATCTTCTGAATTATATATGTATACATCTCCACGATATGTCACGATGATGAAAATTGATGAAAGCCTATTGTGCCGATAGAAGAAAGTCTCTCCCAATATGGCCTCTTTATTTATACATGTCATACTGTTTTGCATTAGAGTGAGGTAAGAAAGGTGTGATATAAGCCCCAGCTGACGCTGATCTGACATTTGACTTTGGGGCATTACTCATTTCTGTTCGCTCCAGGATCGTATTTTGGGTAGGTTCTCTAACATTCTCATTTTATTTTTATGAATCCCTAGCATGTATCTCTGACTGTAAACAAAGTGTTAAAATTTATTTTCAGTTTGAAGGTTTCTATTTTATTTATGTTTTTGGAATATTTTAACTACCTACACAACATGTTAGCTTACTGCAAGCCTTGCATTTGACTTGCAGTTATAAACTTACTTCGGTAGGCTTACTGCAAGCCTTGCATTTGACTGAATCTTGTATACTGGCATAAGTATATTTTAGCTTGCAGGCTTGCGTGACTAGATTTCTGCAAGTGTATTTAAGAAAATTGCTTACAATTAAATTAAATTTAGTATGTAAGCTTGCAACAAGTTAAAAAAGTGTCAACTAGGCGACTTGCATCAGGCTTGCAGCAAGCTTTCAGGCTTGTGTAATACACTTGTTGCGAAGTTGCTGGTTTGCCTGGATAAGCTTGCAGCAAGCTCTTAGTAAGCTTTTTCTGCTGATTGGGATGTAAGCTAACGCCAGCTTGCATTTCACTTGATTTTGGCTTGCGATAACAAGCTTGCTCACGAGACCTGCTGCAAGCCTGAGTCAAGCCTGCAGCAAGTTTACATTTCACGTTAATTTAACTTACCATAGCAAGCTTGCTCAGAAGTCTTGCTGCAAGCCTGAACCAAACTTGCGACAAAGCTGTATTTAACTTTAATTACACTTACATAACAATTCTGGTCATGTTATAAGCTGCAAGAATCCTGTCCCCTATACTAAGCTGATATTGCATAGAAATTTTACTTAGCAATCTTAATTCATGAAATATTTTCTAAGTGCCCATCAGTAATGATCGAACTTGATTTAAACTTAACTTTGTAAATGAACAAGCACTTTAAAAAGTAACATTGTTTCATATGCTAGTTAAAACATCTATTACTATATTACGAATAACTGCAAGTAAATTGATATTCTCACTGTTGTTAGTAAATTCACAAGCAACAGCATTTCCGTAACAAAGATCGTTTTCTTACAACCGAATCGCACTACGACAGCTCTTAAGCATTTGCAGTAGTTCAGTGGTTAGCATACCTGCCTTGAAGTCAAAGGGTCAGTGATTCAAATCTTGGCACAGGATCCGAAATTTAACGTTTAGTAATTAACAGCTCACATCGATGAAAAGCTGTATTCAAGCTGTAAATTTGAATGATAGTGAAAATATTACAGAAAATAAAATTTTGACTTTTTTCTGCAGACTTGAAAAGTAAGCTTGCAGTAGTGTTACAAATCAAGCTTGCAAATCTAGTTTGCAGCAAGCTTACAAATCAAGCTTGCAACAAGTTTGAAATGTGTAAATTAGGCAACTTGCGGCAGGCTTGTGACAAGTTTATTGACTTGCTATTTCATGCTTGCTGCAAGGTTACTGGCTTGCATTGGCAAGCTTGCTACAAGCCTGTAGCAAGTTATTTCTGCTGTCTGGGTACCCACTTAGATGAAACAGTAATTTTATGTACGTCATACATACGGAACAGCGAAACTCAGTATTTTTTTTAAAACGCCAGCCTGCCTAATTTCCTCGTTTATTTACAAGTAACAGTGTCCAAAATATTATTATTACTATTATTATTATTACAGGTAAGAAATGGGCACTCCGAGTGAGAACATTGCCTCGTCACTTCAACTTCTTCGCGTCGCTAGCAGAATATTTGGCCTCGAGACATTCAACATGATCGTTCATAGAGGAAGAGACCGCATGATCTCTGTGACGTTCAAGAGATCCATTATAGCCTCGGTATACACCGTTTCCATTGCAACTTCAGCATCAGTGATTTTGATTAAGGATTTATTAAACGTGAAGTTTTGGAAGGTAAACTCGAGAACATTTATTTGGTCCTTGCTATCACCATACTTAACAGAGTTATTGGCCGGTATAACCAGTCTCCTAAGCATGTGCTCAAACAACAGCTGTAGAAGGGATATAGTACAGTCACTTGTAGAAGTTGATCAGAAATTACTACAAAATTCCCAAGGATGTTACAAAAAGAGTTCTAATTTCATTCTGTTTGTGCCTGTATTTTTCTATTCTCTGCTAATAATTTTAATTGGAATCGACGTCTTTGTTATCTTCCCAGAGTACGAACACCCAGTTACAGTCAGTAGCGGTTCTTACTTTTATAGTTTCGTAATTTTAACTTCAATTTTAAATTACACTCTCTTGATTCTACAGGTCAGACAACGCCTTGCCACACTAAATTGCAAACTTCGTAAATTTTATGATGTAGGGTCATCAAATTATTACACGGGCTGTAACAACAACCTTCCAAACAATTTGAAATTTTTTTTAGAATCAGCTGAAAACGTCAACATCGTGGCATGCCCTGTAACATTGTTACAACCGGAGATTACAGTATTTAATTTGAGAATACTGTATGAAAAAGTCTGTAACTGTATTCTCTTGATAAACGAGGCTTACGGCCTCCAGGTGATGACAATTATTCTAAATCACTTATCCTCAATTGCAGGGGACATACATGCTGGGTTCTTCTTGAAATTCCAGTACCCCTTACACTCGTCTGAAATTTTCTTCGGTTTCTCTACGTGGTGTTCATTGCACTTACTCCAAGCTGCATTCATAGTAGGCACCTGTCGATCCGCCAACATGGAGGTCAAGAAGACTCTGATGATCTTGCAAGGATTGCTGGCTGAAGCACCAGCAGACGAGGGGACTACAGAGCAGCTTATGTTACTTCACGACCAGATCGCCAGCAGAGATTTTTCTTTCAACGCTGGAGGTTTCTTCAGAATAGATTCCTATATATTTGGCTCCGTATCAATGTCTGCAGCATCCTTGATACTTGTCCTCATTCAGATGACTCACTTCCATGAACATGGTAAGCCTTAGAGTCCACTCTATTGTTTACGATTTTGTCTAAAATCTTAAAACCTTACATATTAATAATATCTGAATTTAGACTCTGCATGGAGATTCGGCTGACATTCGCCAGAATTAAAAGTTCACGAATTTTTTTTTATCAAGTTGATCAGCAGTGTGTGTTCGTGATTGCTGCCTTTAAATTAATCCTGTGTAAAATATATTTGGCACTGGTTTGAATAACATTAAACCTGTTAATCGTTTTGCATTGAAGTTCCAACTATTGTAAATTTCTATGTTTACAATTAAATGAACGTAATAAGGTGGTTGGCCTGGCGTTTATACATTTGTCATTTTATAATGTTTTAGTAGACATCTTTTAAAAATTATGTAAATTTCAGATAAATGTTTTAAATGTGAACGGTATTTAATTTTAAGGAGGGATTTTATTACTGAATTTAGTGAAATTAAACGAGGAAAGGCTTAAGGCTTCTCTTATAATAAAGCACAGCATTTACTTAAAACGGGGAAAGAACAGATTTCAGCCCCATACCACACAACCTGCGAATTATATGGGATGTCTTAAGTTGTTAATGAAAAATAACATTTTTGAATATGAGTAACTTCTACTGCTTGATACAAGTCTAAACAGTATCCATTGCCTGACAGTGGAACAAGTTTTTCCATAGAATATATGTTTTTTTTTTTTTTTGCGTTTGTGTTACATACAATTAAGATGCATTTATTTTTTTCTATAGTATCGTGAGAAATACCTTGCACCTTAAATCGCGTTACCGACGAATATGATGTTATGTGTATGTTCATGTGTAAGTGTTTAGTTTCGGGTCCACATATTTCACGGTGAATCTTTCTGTGCCCACAAACATTGTAGATGGTAATTTTATTGTTATTAGACCTGTTAGGGTAAGAATTTATAAAGCAGAGGAAGATTAAATAAGTAATTGTGCAAATTTGATGAAATAGGGAAGTTGTCAATAAATGTATGCGAACTAAGTTATGTTTTTGGACTGCATGTTCTTGCAATTTATGAGTTTTATTAGGATAGGAAAGTGAGACAGGATTTGCGTGTTGTACAGTATGTGGTAATAGGTGTAAAATTGTTATTTTCACGGCATTCCTGCAAACCGATAGTATAAGCAAAGGATGTAAACAAATTTTGTATATATTACGAAGTTTATGTGTATATATATATATATATATATATATATATATATATATATGCATACCTATACACACACATTCTCTCATATACATCACGGTTTGAAATTATATACCTAAATACCTAATTCATTCTTTATGAATGGTTGTGGAAATTGAAATTTTTTTGGAAATTTTAAAAATGTATAATTTTGTTTCCAATAAGATCAGAACTTATTAAAATTAAATTCTACAAGTCTCCACCGAAAACTTACAATTTTTTGGCATTTACATTAGTTGATCTTCGTTTAAGGTTGATATTTTACCAACGTTTCGGCAGTTGTTGCAGCTGTCATTTTCATTTCAGAAACAACATATAGAGTATCCTTAACTCCACAAAAGGCAAAACACCAGCCAAGGTGCAGGCAGGAATGTGTAAACTTCTTTGTTCACGTGGGATAAATTACTTACGTAAAGCTGGTAGATAAATTACTAGTCTACTATTCCGGCTGTACGGAAGCAAACTCATAATAAGCACTCCAAGCGAATTATGGGCTAAATTGGAGAAGTGGCAAAATATTGCACAATGTTGCAACACTGCGCGGAAAAAATTCCCTCTTGGGCTTAATGTCCGGGTATTATTCTGTGTATGTTGCGTCAAGTAAGCGTAGAATCATGTAAGGACTGCTCGGGATTTCAACCTACACACATAGTATGCAGGCCAGAACAGTAGTAGTAAGATAAGTAATATGTCTGTGGAGCGCAAGAGGGGACTAACTACAGTGCTATGTTGCCAAATTGAGTGTATAAAAATGTCATCGTACAACATTCTGCCACTTATATTTTCGTCTCTAGTTTAGCCCATTATTCGTGCGGTATGCATATTATGCATTGATTTTTGGACTCCCTGTCTGAGCGAGCACATGGGGGTATAGAAATTTTAAAATTAATATGTAGCTAAAGATAACATTCAACGAAACCAAACACAGCATCGACTGGGACAGGCACGGTACAACAGCCAATTTCAGCAAATACTAACCACAAGGACTACAAGAAAAGATATATCCTAGTAATCAACAAGGAATGTGGTAACAAATAAAATAAAATAGAGATACATCTCCTTAAGAATGATAGGAGAAAAAAAACGAGTGCAGCGTAAGTATGATCACATGGATTGGCAGACCAGCCGAGCGAATCAGAAGCATGCAAACACTTGATAGACTGACAAGTGCAGCCAATCAGAAAGCGGCACCCAGAGACCAGGTATATAAAGCAGTAGTCAGTTGGCCCGCACGACTGCTGAAGTTGGCAGCTGTTACGAACTGTCGCAACATTGAGGAAAAACCAATTTTCGACGAAGCTCAAATCCTGAATCCTTGATCATTCATGAATTATGGTTACAAGGATTATTCATTTAATATAAGTAGGTGAAATGCCAAAAGGTTGGCGCAATTTAAAATCTGTGACTAGAACAATATATTCAACTTTACTTCAAACATCATTGTCAAAACATTCTTCAGAAATAATGATTCTGCATTAGAGAAAATTTCTCGTATAAATAAATGTATATAATTCTGCTTTACATATAGGTAAGTATACTATTTATATTATTTTCTCAAAAACTAGAAAAAACATGTGGAATATGTTGTACGACACAGCATATGCATTTTTAAAATGAAGTATACCTCATTACGTCGTGATGTGAAACTTTATTACATCTTATATGGGTATTATTGACTCTCTGTGTGTAAAAATATCATCGTTGAAATATTTTGTGTAGAGTAATGATGTATACTACTCTGGCGTTAGAAAAAAATACCCACACGTTGGCTTAATATTCGTAACGTTTTTATGTATACTTATCGAACATGGTTTGAGCTGTGTGTACATTACTTAGAATTGTTGTTTGTTATAACAATCTAACATGTACTGTTATCTTTGTCACAATAAAGTGAATTAATTAAAGGATATGCTTTTTTTATATCTACTATCCACAAAAAAGACTCTATAGGGAAAGAACGTAGTACAAATTATGCAGTGAATTCCCAATTTACAAGTTCTAATGGATATTTTGTGCAAGACATATACAAAGGAAATGAATAGATGTTGATAATCGTCGTCTTTGAATTAACAACCAACCTACGGTATAGTTTAGCCAACCACGTCGCAAAATATTCCCGAAAACATTAAAACATTTCCTATTAAAATTAGTGGCAACTAATTTAGCATTACTTAGTCTTTGTGGTTGTGTCTGTTATATATATATATATATATATATATATATATATATATATATATATATATATATATATGAATCCCTGTTCTTCATGCAATATTTTTAATTTACCTCCACTGATTTGCAGGTTGGTAGTAGTTTACTTCTGGAAGGTAGTGTACTGATGTTATCTTTGATACTCACAATAAACAATCATCGTGTCTCCAGTGGAATATTTTTTTTGCACCAGTAATTATGTGAACAGTTCTTCTTGCAAACGGCATAGTTATGAATGAGATAAAAATAGTAAAAGTACGGCCGACGATATTTAAACACCGACAGTGTAGATCGTAATGCTGTAAATACTGCAAGTGGGTTTTACATCTCGTCAACAGCGAGGTCACGACAGACTATGACTCACAACTTGACATAAGGACGGGTACTCCGATAGGATTCGTCCATGGCCTTCACTAAGAAGGTTGGAGCGATTTCGGGATACCACGAATAAACCGACGTATAGAAGGCTGGAGTTAGGAATCGGACATTGGCTCCATAGAATACGAGTGTAACGTTTTGTGACATGACTTGGTTGAACAGTTGTAAATAACGTTCTTTGCTCGGAAAGATTGAAATGTAACATCTACGTGTTCGATTCGGCACGCAAGGAAAGTCCATGTCAGACTCAAGCCAAAACATAGAAAAAGTATTGTGTTTGCTCAAGTAAAACTAGTTGGCAGTTTCATGGAGGTAAGAATATCACTGTAAAAATCTTCTTTGAATGTTTAGGAAGTTATAATCCCAGACGCAGTATGGTACAGTTACCATACTTCGTCTTGAAAATATGCAAACTTTTACAGTTGTTACAATACAAGTCTGGTATCTACAGTATACATTTGACTGTTTTATAAAAAGGTTGAGTGCTACCATGAATGTCTGGGAAACTATTCTACCATACCTACTTCCTTAGCGCTCCTATACGCACGTCTGGTAAATTTACAAACTATTTTTTAGAGTGTAGTCAGGAGACGGCATTTTCTTGTGACGCGTTTGAAACTATTTTTTGGGTGTCATAATATGGCGCAGAAGCATTTTGAATTTATTAACAATTGTGTTTATTCACCTTTAAATAATAAAAAAAAACATCTAGGATGTTAACGCAACTAAGTTATATAACTCATAACATTATATAACTAGTTTTTACTTGAAACAGGGGCTTAATTATGAACTTATCACGTAGAGTTAAGTTTATGAACAGGAACTCGCCATGATGTGACACCCAAAACAGCCGGCTTCATGTGTGCCCACACATTTCTATAGGCTTGGCCACCCCCTGGTTTAACTGAACTGCACGATACAGTACTAGAATGCGGGACGTAACATCCTGTTCTATTTATTCTCGGCAAGTGTAACGCATCAACTATGTGGAATATAATGGTTACTGTTTCAGTTAGAACGACGTTAATCTTCAAATATCAGTGACTTACATGTGATGATTGACTGTGATTTCGGAAAATAAGCTTGGAAGCTTGAGATCCAGCAAATAAAACATTACATAATTTCAGTCTAAGACACAGCAAAATATTTTTAAGCAATACTGTCAGCTCAAATTATATTTGTTTTGTAATTCGCGATGAATACGGTTTGCAGCTATCATATATACAGATTAATACCACAAAATCTCTACAAATTGTGTTCGTGACTATAATATATTGCCCAACAGTGTTCGGCATCATGAGAAAAAATTTCATGCATACTCGAAACTCTCGTTTTTGAAATTTCATTTACAATGCATGACACCAGTTTGATAGATTATAGACAATTTAATAGCTAATGGTCTTTGTAATGACACATAATTGTATTAAATAGCATATCATTACATATATTACGAAGTATTTTCCATAATTTCGTCAAACGTGGTACACATATACTACGTACAAAGTTTATTTGATTTTTCTGTATTTCGTTTCTTATGTGTCCATGGTTTCATAATGTAAATCATATATAATATATATTTTTAACATGATATGCCATACTTGTTGAAATTTTTCGGGGATGTCATCAAAATTGTTACACGTATACTACATTGCCTACAAAGCTGACTCGACTTGTCTATACTTCACTTATCACTAGTTCATAAATGGCGACCATTTAATATTTTATGCACAATTTGATATATTTGGGGAAATATTTTTCCGGAGTTCATTTATCTCGGCATGTATATTCCAGTTAGTTGATTGCACTTTTGTTTATTCTATCACACTTTGGTAATATTTTCAAATCTGCTGTCGTTTTTTATCTTAATGATGGATAGATATCTCTGAAAAATGTTTCCTCATTTTAATCAAACTGGATACGGTTATATTGCTTAGTAAGCTGACATATTTTCGTATATTTCGTTTATCATATGTCTTAATTAATATTGTCATTTAATATTCTCAGATGCACCTAAACTAATTAAACCTTCAATGTTAATTTGCACCCACTTTGAGGAAAATAAGCTTATTCGTTATGCTTGCAACTTAGTTATTCTTTCGGCAAATCAGTTTTACGGGTGTGAGTATAAAATATAGTTTTTTATCTTCACGATATATTTTCAAGGAATCTGAAACCGAACCCCTTACACTTTCGAATACATCGAAACGTTTAGGGCTCGGTTCACCCCAGTTTTCGACGTCTTTTTTATTTTTATATTGGTACCAGATACTTTTTTTTTATTTTAGACATAAATTGTGATTAAATCTTCCTCTTAGGAAAATTTGTACCTCTCATAGTTTTTGCGTAGTGAATCGTAAACGTCAAAATTTGCACTTTACGGTTTTATATACGCCACTAAAACCAACTGGCATACAAAACCGACAAAATTCACAGTGCGTAACAATGTTGTAGGCTATGATTTGACATATATTAAAATAACAAATAAAATACTTTCGTATTTAAAAAAACATGCTAAATTTTAAAATGAAAACTATAAAATGTCAACAATTTTTTAAAAATACAAAATTATATAATTTTTGTTTTTATATGTGTAAAATCACATCCTACAACATTGTTATACACGGTGAATTTTTTCGATTTGGTATGTCAGTTGGTTTTAGTGGCGTACATAAAACCGTAAAACGTAAATTTTTACGTTTACGACACATTACGTAAACTCTGAGAGATACAAAAATTTCCTAAGAGGAATGTTTAGCTACAATTTATATCTACAATAAGAAAAAAATATTTGATACAAATATAAAAAATAAAAAAAGACGTTGAAAACTGACGATTTTCAGAACATAGTTAGGCCTACTTATTTAATTTCAGGTGACGAAAAATTTACCGTAATAGTTGGCTAACTTGAAAACTAGGAATTACAGCGTGTATCAGTTAAAACCTACCGATTCGGAATGCATACAGCAGTACCGCAGTGAATGCAAATATCAAATATAAGCAAACCCTTTGATTGGAAACAACACATATATGTTTTATACAAACGAATTTTGCTGTAAATATGTTATCGAAATGTTTTCTCTCCACAAGAGACTTCATCTATCCCAACAATTAGGAATACAATTATAATTTCTGTGTTATTTTTTATACCTTTTGAAATGTCAGAAGTAACTTTAGCCTCTTGTAATTAAGTCGGCTTTTTAAGAAGTGGAACTACATGGATACCAGAACACAAATACGCTACAGAAACATATACAGATATTTTATGAAGATATGCACGAAGACGTAATTGTCGCAAGACGTGAAGTACATCGTTGACGAACGCCTGTGGCTTTATACAATACGCCAAGCGTCAAAGCTGCTGTGGTTGCTCGTCTTTCAGTGGTCTTATACACCGAAATAACACAATCAGTTAAAGTGTGCGTCCTGTGTTTGTGTGTCTGTATGTATATATACATATATACTATAAGGCTGCTCCATTTTTATTACATTTTGAATAGATTACAGCATAATAAATTATGACGACCTATCAAGTGAAACCTGAGTGGTAAATAAATGTTATCAAACTACTTTTCCAAACAAAAATTTATAATTATGATAACTGAATTATAAGTCTGGATAAATGAATTTCCTCAGAATATCAGGAGATCTTATTGTGTTTGCATTATCATTCTCATATAAAGCGAGTTCAACTCGTACAGTTAAAACAGTGAAGAACGGGTTTTTTTTATTAAAGCGATACCTTTTTGTAACGATTGTCAAATGCTCTTGTATGAATATATGACTTTAATCTTAAACCATTCCATCATCGACTGATAATTCAAAGGGATAAGAAATTCGTTATTTTAATTTTACCTTAAGCTCCTATAGAACGTAGATATTACAAGACTTATCGGCATGTAAAAAACCGAGGTTCGAGAAAGCGCCGTCACTTAGACGATTCTCGTTCATTTCCGATATGACGTATCGCATTAATGCGCAGGAAACTCGCAAGTCTTCTCGTAGATCACAAAACATGAATTTATAGGGAAATGTGCAAAAATAAGGTGTGCTCCAAAAATATTTTGTTAAATTTCTGCACTCAGGACTTTGTAGCTAAATTTGTTCCTGCATTAAAGGAATGTATTGTTGTAGGTACCATACTTCTATTGAAATAGAGACAACAGTCCTGTTTGGTATTCGGTTCTATTTCTATTGTTCCTATATACGATTAGGGATAAAGTGAGCACTAAAAATAGCCCTGTAAAATGTCTAGTTTTAGCTAGTTCGTATCTTTCCGCTCGTAACGACTAACGAAAGGGAAATGTCTAACCTCTCTGGACACGTCATTTGACGTTTGCGCGTATATGATATATTGTGCAGTCATTAGTAACCATTATAGTTTGATAGATAAAAGTTGATATACTATGCAAAATTCAAGTATGTCGATTATTTTAGTACTGTTGTACTTAAATATGAAAATACACGGAACTATTTTTGCAGCAATTAGCTTCCAACTAAACAAGCAGTAAGGTAACTATTGTAAATATTGAAATATATGCAGTAACGGCTAGTGTTATTTTTCATAGGTTGAACTTTTAAGGCTCACTTTATCCCTAACAACCTATACAACAATCTGTTATGCGCAAAAAACTATCTGTCCTGAAAAAAAACTATAGGGTCTATACTTTTTCTTCAGAACATATTGTTTTACCTACAGAAAACTTTGCTGTACGAACGAACCAAATTAGACACACAACCAAACGGTATTCTTTTCTCTATTTTAACTGATTCATGATAGCTATAATATTTTTGAATGTTTCTCGCAATGAGACGGAATAATTTACTGTACTATTGTCGACATACGCCATTGGATTATTATGTCGTCCCAGAAATCTCACTATGAGACTAAGATAAAGTAAACGAAAAACGATGTTAAGACGAAGATTTCTGGTTCGACATAACAATGCAATGGCTTATGTCCAATAATAGTAGATTTTTTTACAATACTAAGTCATTCTTTCATTGTAAGTATTCTCGTTAAAGTAATGTTAGCACTAATTAAATTATGCCGATATTTCAGACCTTGCTAACTAAAGGACTAATTCAAATCAAGTGTGTACATTGCCGATTATAGCTACTTGGTACAATTAGCGCACTAACTGATAAAAGTAGTAATTAGTTATGGTGGTAAAATCATTGTTGACATGTAAATTTTATAAATGCGTTATTTCAAACACAAAGGGAAATACTTTATTATAATGGAGCACTGGAATCATGTTTGAAGTAATAATATATATATATATATATATATGTATATATATACATATTATATATATCTTATTTAAGTATATGATTGGGATGGCAAAAAAATATGTATACAAATACTACAATATTTACGATATTCTTCTCATAAAAGTGTCAGCAGTATTATTTTAAGTTCCGCTTTTTTTAAGTAAAAAAATATTTCGCACAGTTTAATTTACATTGTCAAGGACAGCGTTATTGTTGTGAACTAAATAAATAGTTACACTTAATACATGAAGTGTTAACTTTCTTTGCTGTAAAATAATATTTGTCAACGCAAACTTAAATAAAGTTTACAGTTACTTTACTGAGCAATGTTGCAGCAAAAGAAGATTATGTAGCCTTGCATCTTACTCGTTGCAGTAAAAAATTTGGGCATGACGTCAACATGCACCGTACATTAAGTGTATCAAAATTAATTTATAATGAACCCATGAAGATATAATTTACGCATTAAAACATAACGATTAAAGGAAACAATTGACTATCTTCAAGACTTATATAAATTGCAGTAAAAATGTTTCAACACAGCTAATGAACGATAAATAATCCTGTATTTTGCTTTATAATACTTTCTTGATAACTTTTTTTTAAGAAAAATGTTTCATATGCAGCAATGATATCTGTGAACTAACTTCATCAGAAAAAATTTAAATCTTATCTATTTTAATACCTTAAAATTTTCTTTAACAACTGTCATATCCTTCAATAGCAAAATGTTTATTTGCGGGGAAAGAAACATTACAGTGGTTCACATTCAAGCGACATTTCTTGTAATAATTGTGTTGTGGCAAAGAATGCGTTTCTAGGGTGCATACATATGAATTCCATTTTTGTTTACTGCGTTGGTACCCCGACTGCGACGCGCGGTTGCTATCCAGCGTTCCCTCTGAGGAAAGAGCATACAATGAAGAGCTCGTGTCAGTGTTGACAGACGTGCCAGAATTCTGGTATTTGTACCAATATTTGTCCCTTGGTACCAGGTGCCAGAATTTTTTCATTGCCACAGAAACTATAGCGAAGTTTCTAAGTCCTGATGCCTGCTTAGATTTTAGCTGTAAAACAAATAAACAACACGGATGTATTGCTACTACTGTAGGCCTATAGTTTTTATCTAGTTGTGAACGAGCCGCCACCGCTTGTCTAACATCTGAAAGGATAAAGGTATTTTTTATTAATTTATTTATTTGGTCACTTTAAGGTTGTTCAAGGGTATAAGATCGTAGTTATATATTTGTATAAAATAGTGTTAGTTTTGTAGAAGGTACTTGTGAGTACAGTTTTTTCCTACAAAATAATTACGCTGCCACTGAAAGTGAAAACGAATTGACTTACACTAATGAAATTATTCCCAGTCAAATAACATGCCATGGGCTACGTAATCCAACATTTATTCACCCACAACGTATTATTATGCATCTTTAAAAAAAAATTTCAGAATTACACGAAAATGTTGCAAATCCAACACGTTTTTTAAAAGACAAATAATTTTCTCTGTGAGATTTTTTTTTAGGGTAACGTTACTCATGTTACGTTACTTCACTGCGAATTTTTTTCGTTTAAGTAAGACAGCTGGGTTTCACTATTGTAATGGTAGTGTAATATGAAAATTTTGACTTTGACGCACCGTTTTGAGAAAGCTATGAGAGCTAAATTTGATTTGTAAGAGGAACTGTACTCACAAGTATCGTTTTCCGAAATAATATTATTCCTAAAAATGTATAAAATTGTTATGCTAAATGCACGTAAACTCCCTTAGCGTGTCGTGGAACAGCACAAGGCCTTAGCAGAGGTACACGGTGGACAACTTAGTTTTAATATGGCACCGTAAATCATGGTGATATGTATCGATAGTATAAAACAAACTAGACACATGTGTTTCTATTTGTGTACAAGAATTTTGTTAAAAATTTCAGATCTTGTTTCTCTCTACTACCAGGATTCCAACTTCTTCATCTGGCAACACTGTCTCGGGCAGCGAAGTTAATTACGAGCGCGGTCTCCGGCGGGAAGAAGGGCGAGGCCTTAAAAAGAGCCGCGTTCATCTTCTTCAGATTCCCGGGCGGCGGCCTTGCATCTCCAGCCTTAACTGCCTCCGCTTACTTCCCCCGGAATTAACTGCATAATTAATTATGGCCGAAGCTGATTAATCGGGCGCCATCGGCGGCGGCGCGTTGGGCCTCTATTCCTCTCTCTCTCTCTCTCTCTCTCTCTCTCTCTCTCTCTCTCTCTCTCAAGCGTGCACAACTTGCTCGCTCGAGATTCTCGAGACCCGAAGCAGCGTATTCGGTCACGGCCCTCTGAAAAATAAGCACTTAAGGGGGGGGGGTGTTAGACAATTTTATTCTACTTTTCTGTTTTTGAGCCACAATATTTCATCAAATTGTATTATCAAAATTGTATCTTCAACAAAGCATAGGATATATTCTTAGTAAACAGCTTGACATAAATAACAATAAAATCTTTCATTAATTTGTCACGTAGAATAATTGCAAGATAATTCCTGAAAGTTAACCTACAATTCTATTTCAATGATTCTGCATAACAAAGTAACGAAATATTACATTATTATTTATGTTTTGCAGTTTACCAAGAATATATCCTATGCATTGTCAAAGAGAAAATTTTAATTTACAATTTCAATAAATATAATTTTTTTAAACAACTGAAAATACAATAAAATTGTCTAACGTCCCCCTTAAGGTCCATGTCTTACGAGTTTGCAAGTACGGAGGATCAATGATGAGGAAAAAAAGTTAAAAATTGGACGGTGTTATGTATATATAGACCAAGTGTAAATTTTTATGTATCACTAAAACATGCTATAAGCTTTTCAGATTTGAAACAGTTTTCGAAAAGTATTATAATCTTAAAAAAATCAGTAACTATGAAAATAAGTCGTAGGATTACAATATTTTGTAAGACTGTACAAAGTAGAACAATTTTTATACATTATTACAATTAGCGATTGGTCTGTTTATTCATAACAACGCCCAATTGATAACTTGTCAATGGATACATTTGGTAGAAATCTCATTGATATTGAAAAATATAGTAAGACGAATGTCTGTAAGAATTTTATAATATAAGAAAATTTGCCTATTTTTAATACCTAAGCGTACCTGAAGTGTGCAGTAAAATAACAATTTCGTAGGAGCTCTTCTCTGCCAAATTATTTTATGATAAACACAACCTTATTTCATTGCGATCACAAATTTTTGTGGTGACAACAGAATGATTTTGTAGTAAGCACAAAACCTATTTTGCATGGTAAATATCAACGACATATTTTGTAGCCGTCACAATTTTTTTTTTCCCTGTATGACACAAGACAGTTTTTTAAAAATTCCGCATTTGACAGCCTTTAGGAAATTAGTTTACTTGCAGTCAATTATAAGTAACTATATAATGTCCTCATGATAGTACATACTCACTGCTGACATTCACAGAAAATTGTACAAAATTGTTTCATATTATCTCACGAGTCCGAGGTCACTTCCGCACTACGTGATATATTAAAATTTGGAATTTAAAAATTTCTGTTAAAAATATATTACGTGTCAATATATTTTTGAAAAAAAAAATTTTGGTTTCTCTTAACATTTGTAACTAAGTTTCACTGGAACATCTTGTTTGGAATAGTTATTTCTTTTACTTAGATCATTGAGAGTTGTTTATTAAATATTGATAACTTGTTAGATATCTGTTCTGCAAGCTGACAGGAAATAACAAAAGGTTTTTAGCGTGGAAAATTTCTCGAATAAACATTCCCATGTTTCATAATTTAACGGAAACTAATCAGTAGTCTTAAGCACGATTCTCCAAGAAATATACATTTCAATTAACATTCGTATAGTTTTAAATTTCTTAAGCTGTACCATTATTAATAAAATTATAATTTATTAACTCGCGAAAATTAAAGTATTATTTTTAATGTTATTTACTTAATGAGAGAGTAAGGAAAATTATTGTTTTTGAGTCACAGTAAAATATATGTTGGTTATGACTGACTATTTCGTATACTGCTCAAAAAATTCTGCGTTCGTATTTTGGGTGGAAGCATATCGACAATAGATGATCGTGCTAATTGACTGTTTACATTAGACAGCAGCACACACTGTGCAAATACCAACACAGAGCAGAGAAGTGTTACCTTAAATTATATAGTAGGCTTTTAAATTTCTTATTAAAGTTTTCACCTTACTTTTTTATATGTTCGTATGCAAGGTAAGAAAATTAGCTGCACGCATGGTGTCATAATTTTAAGTAAAGTTTACCAAGATCTTGAATCGAGAAGACAATAAGAAACCTTTAGCACAACAGGTGATACAAGTGTTGTACCGAAAATTACCAATAAATATACAGGTTGCCAGATAATTTGCGTGTACGGACAACACCACATGAAATAATGGCCAAAACTATGAGGAAAAAAATCGAGCGAAGTGGCGCAACGGTAACACGTTGCACTAGCATTAGGGAGGGCCCGGCTTTGATTCCCGGAGCGGCCATCCTGATTTCGGCTTTCCATGGTTTCCCGAAATCACTCCAGGCGAATGCTAAATGGTTCCTTAAGGGGCCCGCCTACATAGCGCCTTATCGGCCGTTCGACCTCATGGACGTGGAGTTTTCCCCTACAAAAGCGGGATTGGGTCAACCCCTGTTGTGGAGGAGGTTGTCTCTCGCTCTCTCTGTTGTCCTCTCGGCTCGGTCTCGCGAATCCTTCAATTTTACCCAACACTGGCTGCATTTGCGCAGGCTACATTACAAGAACAAGATTTCCTCAAAATTTTCAGTTGTTACAAGGTACAAACAGTCACGGGATCGAAAGCTAAAGGATAGATCTACTAAGGTTAAAAGACTTTAAGTAAAAATAACAAAAAATAACGGCATTACACAAGCCGGAAAAGGCACTAATTTGGAATGTTAAGGCCCTATTTTCTAATCACTTAAGAAACTGATAGAACTGAAACAATTTACCCTTAGTATTAGGTACCTTAATATCTTTAATACGTCAAACACACAATCTCACGACTAATATTTTCAGTGAAAAAACGATTCTCCTGAACCTCTACATCACAACTCTCATGGCAGGTAGGCGGGCCCCTTAACAAATTCCAGGCCGACTCCTCTCCCAGCTACTGGCATTGTACCAAAGTTGTCTGTCACCTTCATTAATGACATCATTGTCGACGAGCCGTAAAACCCATTTACTTACTAAGAATATAACACGCTTTGGTATAAGAGTCGCCAGACGCTTAGCTTACGAGAAAGTTTACATTATATAATATAATAAAACAGGGAAGTGGAAATATGGGGTAAGGTTGTTTGTAGATACTACGGACTACACCATGGGAATAAGGGACCAAAACTAAGTAGATAATACTATTGGATAAGACGTCTCCAGGCCCTTCGCTCACTGTAGAGGTACAAAATACAAGTGAGCACAAATGCACGTTTTGTGGGTGTTCGCACTATCCTGGCTACTTTATACGAACTAGTATTTTCCTCTTAGTTTTGTTCACATGCTCATTAGGACAGTGCATTTCCACGAATTACGATAACTTTTACTTTCGCTATGCTGTAATTGAAATGTTTTTAGGAACTATTCTCTTAAAGTAAAGTTTACCAAAGAATGATTTTTGTTTATTTTTTACACCTCATTGCCTTGTCATATCCGTATCCGTAAAGAAAACACTCAAGTTCTAGTGAAGGAATCAAACTTGCTACCATTGAAATGGGAAATCCCCCGTGTCGTGAAAACCTATCCTGGTGAAGATGGAGTTGTCAGAGTTGTGACCACGGTCTATGAAGGTAGAGGTCTTGACACTGAGGAATAAAATGTGACTTCCTTCATGTCGCCGAGCGCTAGTAGTAATTTGGTGGAAGATTTGTCTTGTTTATTCTATTTGGCTTAGCTAAAAATGTGAAGTTGTTACCGGAATTGCGAGTATTATACCGAAGAAAAAAATGGGAACATAATGTTGTATTGGAACACATTTCTTTTCAACCATAAAATTCAGTTTTTCAATATTTTACATGTAGATGCACATATCAACGATTCTAAAATTTTGTTGCGCACGAAATGATAGTTTTTGTTCGAATGTGTCAACTAAAACAAAAATACATAATATATTTTTTCAGACTACTTTTATAAACAGTTCCACACATGCCAATGCATTTATGAACACGGAACAACATAATATATTATATGTACTGTATCAGCTTACCTTATTAACATTATTTTACTTAAATAATTGCAAAAAATGTAAAAATGCGAGATGAAAACAAGACAAATCTTCCACCAAATTACTACTAGCGCTCGGCGACATTAAGGGGTCACTTTCTCTTGCTGCAGAGCATAGGCAGTGTCAAGACCTCTTCCTCTTAGACCGTGGTTGTGACCCTTAAAATTCCAAATGGGGAGATTGTTAAGCCAGTTTCTAAGATATGTCCACTGCCAATTAATTGTTTGCATCTATATGTGTTTGTGTGTGGCAATGTTTGTATTTTTCTGACTGTTTCTTATTTGTAGGTGTTTGTGTTGAAAAAAAGATGGCGGGCGGGCATATAAAGTGTATTTGAGTGTAATAATAAATATTCTCTTTTTGAGTCGTTGATTCAGTAATGAGTAATTTATTGTGAACCTGCATCTTCAATAGTGATTATATTCCTTCCCCTCTCCCTCCTTCGAGAGATGCCAGAGGCTGTTAGGTATATAATTCAGAGCTAGAAGCATCTTTTTTTTTATAATTGTAGGTTTATCGAACCCAATTTGCAAAATCAAAAATCAACTGTCCCGTACAAATTTTTTGCCAACTTTCTGAGCAAAAAGTTTCTCGAGTAACGTATACCTGAAGAACTATCTCTGTCGCCGAAATCCCGAACATTTAACTGTCGCGTAAGAAATCACGCTTAACAGATGCGTCATTCTGGGTAAATGTATTGCATACAAAATTTACAAATATAATTATCAATGATTGCTGTTTTGTAGATTTTCTATATTGAATTTAAAAAAGTGTTGATCTCCCTGGTAGAACTTCTATTTAACTACCACACCCTATTAACGCCACGGTCTTTCATTTATTTCAAACAATTGCAAATAACTGAAATATTATTTTAACCAAGTGCTTCGAAAAATTGAGACTGTTTACAGTCATACAGTAAACAGTTTTGCCAGAGCATTATCAAAAATAAGGTACCGTTTTCTAGCAAAAAATCATTTTGGCGTATTTTGACCACAAAATATGTGATATTTCAGGGGCGAAAATCTAAAAATCCGTTTGGTGTATTGCAACAGAAAAATTCTGATACAAACGATGATACATACGTATTAAAACTGTAAGAATCAATTTCCGATATATGTATTAATTTGCGTTAAAAAAAATATTTTCTAAACCAGTGCAAAACTAAAGAGAGAGGCCTTAAGTATGGGAGGATGGCGTCGGTCGCGCATGTCTTCATGGATGATGGATCTTCATGTTCCTGGCCATTAGCCTCGGCGCGACTTCTTTAACTACCTCACTCGCGACCTAACGAACGTGCAGGGTCAGCCAGCTAATGAAGTCGTCGCTCGCTCTCGCGGAGACACGCCCCCGCGCGAGCCGTCCACGCAGGGTCGCTCGCTTCCTCAGAGTAAGACAGGGCCGTATCTATATACCTCTTTCGAATGACAACCAACAGCTCACAAATGCATTCTCTATGAGGATAGAAGCTGGTTGTCACTCGAAAGAGGTTTATAATGTCGACCCTAAGACTGCTCTGCGCTGAAAAATTCGTAATTTTGTAGCAGCAGTATCAAACACTCTCCAACTCTTACGCCTTACATTATGACTAAAGGGTCCTATTTATGCTGTTATAGTAGATTTTATTTTTTAAATCCTGAAAGGGAGCAGATAGCCCATTATTGTTACATGGAAATGTTGTAATTTGTTTGTACGTGGACGGAGTTATGCAACAACAAGCAAACTAACCATGGGAATAAATGTGAGATTTTCGCACCATATGTTGTCTATGGATTGATTTAACACAAAAAAAAATCAAGAACACGTAACCTTCAGTTTGGTGTTATCTATGGGCACACGTTGTTGTTGCATGTTATGTAAAATCTACTTTAATGGTCAATAACTTGGAAACACGGTTTATTTGGTGGTTGGTCTGTTGTTGCATAATTCCGTGTATGTGTGAAAAAAATTTCAAAAAAATATGTTGACATAATTCTGGCTAATTATTGACTTTAAGAAAAAATAATTACGTTGATAATTAGCCAACATTATATAAACTTATTATTTGAAAAAAAAATAGGTTTCACAGTTATTGCAATATCATTGAAGTCACAGGATACTAAATTTCCAGTCTATCAGACCAGTCGAAGCTGCTCACATTCCTGCAGCAACTATAAAGAACTGACTATTAGAGTCCCGGATATTTGGCGGGCTCAACGCCCAGCAGGCTGGACTCCACAGTACTGTATACACTATGTCCTCAACTACTTGTACGTTGGCTGCTGCTACAGTGAGTGAGCATTGGAACATTTGATGAAGTATCGCGTGAGTCCATTAACGTTTTCATGCATGTCCGCCATTGGTTCTGAGTCCTCAAAGTCACGTTTAATAAACAATGACCCGATCGAAAAAGTTTCCAACATATACATGACTTTCAAATCCAACCTCTGCTCAGTTGAATCCGCGAAATTTCCGGGACTCTACTGATGATCTTCAAACGGCTGAACAGATTTTCTTGAATCATAGCTAAGAACACTCTCGATCAGGTCATTTTTTCAAACAAATAGAAATCAATAGAAATCGATTTATCTGTTCAGGAGATGCAATGCTACCGACAGATATACACGTTAATCTTATAACACCCCTCTTTTTGCGTCGTAGGTTAAAGATGTTGAAAAAATACTTGATGAACATATCGTTTACTTGAACAGCTATGCGATAGATGGAATAAACTTAGGTGCTTTAGAGCATAGGTAAATTGTTTATTATTTCATTATTATGAATACTATCTACTTTATCTATACATGCACAACCAATATCTCGTTAGTGGTACTATTGTTTGTAGTGTTACTGAAGTTTTCAACGGATATTACTTTTTGAAATTTCAAAATGATTTGTTAAAATTGACAGCCAGCTGGCGGTTAGATTTCATTCCGATAATTACTTGCATAATTTTTTTTTTCATAAGGTACATTAGAAATTTTTTTACGTATTTTGAAGGGTTACCGTAATCCCCTTGTTGTGGTATAAACATTAATACGTCGTACAATTCGTTGAAAGTAACTTTTGTTTACTTTCAAAATATCAATTCTGTTAGTTATTGATTTAAAAAGATATTATTGGCAAGGTCATGTTGTGTTGAACTTCACTATGAAAAACTTACTTAATATTATGATAGTTTTTAAATCCATACACAGTATAAGACACTGAACATATTTCAGCTTGTAAGTAAATACAGCAAAAGCTTATCATCGTTACTCGACAAGTCAAGTAACGTTATAATACAGTTGACTGTTTCTAAAAATTTATATAAACACAAACCAACGAAGTAGAGGCTTAAACTATTCTATAATAGTCTACCTATATTCTTAACACGCCTATACATCGGTGACATAAATTTATAAATAATTCTTTACAGTGTTTGCAACAGAATAGTGTAATATAAAATTGAAGGTCACCACTTGGAGACTTATAAAGAAGTTGTACACCATAAAACTTGTAGGGTCTACACAAAGTATGAAGTAAATTTACAAATAATCCTTTACAGTGTTCGCTACAGAATCTTGCAACATAACATTAAGAGGTATGGAAAGGTACGTTGTCGAGCGAATGACCGGTACTCTCAGTCGTCCATAAAATTTAAATTACTCATCATTATTCGGTAGGACTTTTGTGCCGGGTAGAATTTTAATTAGAGGATTCCTCTTTATACAACATTTGGCAGTAGTATGCTATTTTTAGTGAAAATAAAAACTAAGTATAGAAAAATAAGGGCTTAAAACGACGAAATAAAAAAAAATAAAAATCTTTAATGTTTTTAATTACTAATGTGATAATATTCTCAGCTCTATAATAACAGAATTTAAATAATCTCGGGTTATGATTTTATTTTAATTTTACTATCCGCAAACCTCTCGTAAGAGGTGTACTGATGTTAAAATTATTTTAAAAAAGTTATTAGTTTAAATTTTTGTTACTACACATTTTAGTATATTCTTAATTTGATCAATATACAAATAAACGTTTTTTATTTTTGTAGACATTGTAATTTTAAACCCATATTTTTCTATAAACCGTTTTTTTAAAACAAAGCACACTTATATTTAGTACTGTACACGAAGACATCCACTAACAAAATATCTATTCGTCAAAATGTCCCATTGAGTTATGACGAGTAGTTCAGATTTTATCGCTGTTTAAGCGTACCAGTCATTGCTGGACGTCATATCTTTCCATACTCCTTAAAAGTAACCACTGAAATATTGTCAAAAAATTGGACAGCAAAAATCTTGCACGTCGGTACAGTGAATTGGACGTAGTGGCGACTGAGAGTTTGAAAAGCGCGCAATGTCGCTCTTATCGCTTCCTTGCCTGAGGCCTTGAGACGCAGGTAAAAAGCCTTTGGTAGGCTCTTGTCGTAACCGAAACACGGGACAACCTGAGGTGTTAATTAGCGACGGTTTGTATGTGCTTTTCAAGGCACAACAGTCAGAATGCGAGACAGTAGACAATTAAAAAATTTGAATAAGGAAAGTAGGAGCGACGCGAGCTGGTGAAGGGATGTCAGTTTTCATCTCGTCTGGGCTTTCCTCTGGGGTCGACCTCGTGACCCCAGTGGACAGCAAACGCGCGTGAAGCCGTAATCTGAATGCAGAAGGGAAAGACAAGGTCATGGTCTGAGTAAGTCCACGGATCACAGTATAAAAGTGGATTCACACTTTAAATAAAAATTAAGAGGGCGTGGTACATAATTCAACGCTAAAAGCATTAATCTATAACTGTGGGTTTCTTGAAGCCAATTTGCGAAAATTAAACAATAGCAATCCTAGACAGTAGTTTTAGCCAAAGTTTTAAACAAAATAGTTTCCAGTGATACGAACTTCCGAGGTACAATCTCTGACGCCGGAACCTCGTGCATTTAACTGCGGCGCAAGAGATTACGCGTAATGAAAAAGTAATTCTGGATAAATATTTACTCATAAAGTTGGCAAATACCATTATCTAGGATTGTCACTGAGTAATTTATCCATATTGGCTTCGAAAAAAAAAAACGAAGAAATCAATTAATATTTCCAGCGTTTATCTACCACGCACTCTTAAACACAAGTCGTAGAACATACTCATCATAACTCGATGGACGATGGGACAGTTTGCCGACTAGGTACTGTCCGCGCGTCAGCTCTGAGTCCCTGGCTTGTATGCATTTTTCTTCGTAAACTTCACGTACGCTACAGTAACACAGTATCAAACACGTCCTAAAGCTGGTTTTACAAGACGCAATTTATTTCTCGCTCAGCTCCTTGCGCGCAATCTCTCGTGCAATAATTGCATGCAATGCGTCATAGGGCGTTTTACACAGCGCAATTTTCCCACACAATATACATGCAATTTGTTTTCTTCCCGCCAAAAGTTTAGAACAAATGGATAATCTAAAAGCACAAGATGTACACTTGCAGTGATGGAAATGTTATCTGACGAAGTGTAAAATAATTGTGAACCATGTAGGAACGCTTTTTTTATCACTTCAGTGATGGTACTGTAGTCTTTTCCCGGACTTCCGATAGACGCGGCCACCGCCTTTATTGCATTCTCGCACAAATGTTTGTTGTGGTAATATGGTGATTTTGTGTTATAGTGGGCTGGACATTTTTTGTATCCGTCCAAAAACTGCACAAAAACACTCTCGTGTCGATTCCATGTTTGTATGGTGTTTGTTGTTTTTGTTTATACTCACGACTACGTGCATACATTTACATCAGAGAATGGCCAATCACGTTGCTTGTTCCACGCAGCTTGCATCGTGTTCTATTTGCCGAGATCGCACCGCCGCTTGCATTGCATGTGAAGTTCCAAGAATTGTGTGTCTGAGCTCCAATGCAATGTCAGCATATTGCGTGGAAACTGCATGCACATTGCGTCGTGTAAAACCAGCTTAACTTACGACGTTACTACGGCTAACATGTGCGTCGCTATGCGTTTGGGCCTCGTTGTGTTATTTGTATATTTACGGGCTGAAAACACAAACCCTCCAGTGACACAGATCTGGCGCGCGAAGTGTTATAATGCTCCTAGCGGTCCTGACACACACTTGCTACTCCTAGTTATAATTACACAGTGTTTGTAATTTTCACCATGTTTTTATTTTTATATTTGTACCATACATTTTTTTCTTGTTTAGAACACAAAATGTGGCTAAATTTGCTCTTATAAAAAATGTATATATCGCATAGTTTTAGCGTAGTAGCTCGTTAAGGGCGCGGTTCACCTCAGTTTTCAACGTCTTTTTTTTTTTTCATATTTGTACCAGATATTTATTTTTATTATGTTAGACATAAATTGAGATTAAATTTTCCTCTTAGGAAATTTGTGTATGCCTCATAGTTTTTGCGTAATGAGTCGTAAACGTCAAAATTTACACTTTACGGTTTTATGTACGCCACTAAAACCAACTGACATACCAATCCGAAAAAAATTTACAATGTATAACAATGTTGTACGCTACGATTTGACATAAATAAAAACCAATAAAAAATTCAGAATTTTGAAATGAAAATTAAAAAATTTCAGAAATGTTTTAAGAATATACATTTCTGGTTTTAATATGTGTCAAATCATAGTCTACAACATTGTCATATACGGTTAATTTTTTTCAGTTTGGTATGTCAGTTGGTTTTAATGACGTACATAAAACCGTTAAGAAAATATTTTGACGTTTACGACTCATTACGCAAAAACTATGAGAGATACAAACATTTCCAAAGAGGAAGATTTAGTCTCAATTTATGTTTAAAATAAAAAAAGAGATATATGCACAAACATAAAAATAAAAAAAAGACGTTGAAAACAGGGGAACCGAGCAACGAGCTACTACGCGAAAACTATGCGAGATACAAAAATTTCCAAAGAGGAAGATTTAGTCTCAATTTATGTTTTAAAAAAAAAGAGATATATGGCACAAATATAAAAATAAAAAAAGACGTTGAAATCTGAGATGAACCGTGCCCTTAAAGCCAAAATTTCCACGTTTCCGTCTAAGCCAACTGACATACCAAACTGAAAAATATCGCAATGAATA
The DNA here is from genome assembly GCA_003012365.1 of Medauroidea extradentata. Taxonomy (NCBI): domain Eukaryota; kingdom Metazoa; phylum Arthropoda; class Insecta; order Phasmatodea; family Phasmatidae; genus Medauroidea; species Medauroidea extradentata. The sequence goes on from PNEQ01112102.1 coordinate 52,059, forward strand.
ATGATGTTGTAGGCTACAAGATGAGCTATGCAAAACCACAAAATAACATATTTTTGTATTTTTACGAAAAAAATTTCAATTTTTTTAAATTTTTATTTAGAATTTCAGAACTTTTATTTAAATACAAAAATGTTTTTTATCCTTTATTTTATACACTTGAAATTGTAGCATGTGACGTCTTTATCCACTGTGAATTTTTTTAGTTTGGTTTGCCGGTTTTAGTGCAGTCCTTAAAACGGAAACTTCTTGTAAATTTGCCACTACGCAAAAACTATGCGAAATAAAAAAATTTATAAAAGCCAAATTTAGTTACATTTTATGTCTTAAACAAGAAAAAAAAATATCTGGTACAATTATAAAAATGAAAACATGGTGACGAAAATTGCAGTAGACCGCGCCCTTTAAACAACACCACTGCACCTGTGGTGCCAATCTGTATCGTAATTTTCATCGCCAGTATCAAAATCTGTTCTTCTAAGTATGTTAGTGTTCTATATCACGCAAGAGTACACCGACGTCACCTTTATAGCCAACACGTACCATTTGCCTGTCTGGAACAGCCGCCAAATTCTCTTACATGTCTGATTGTGATGAAACTTTGGTGAGTTGTGCGTGAACTTACGAAAGTTTCTAACAAACAATATATTTATGGGCCGGCGATAGAACGGACCGGGGGGTTGGGGGAGCAGGAGGAAAGAAATTGGTACCTGAAACATTTAGTGACATAATTTTCTTCTTTAAATTATTTGCAAGGTGGTAATAAATAACTCTTACTTCATTTTGCGATATTAATAAGTTACAAACATTTTAATTTTCAGAATTTTTTTTTTTTTTTTTTTTTTGGTTTTAAATTAATATAGTTTTCACTTGCAGTAACCTAATAATTTAAATTTTATTTTCAGTAATATAATTACCAACAAAATTAAATTTGAGGAGCAAAAACACTTTAACTAAAAATATTTATGTTTAATTTATTTGTTTTGTTTGAAAAACTAGTTTTTGAAAAGGCATTGAATTTATAAATAATATGCTGATAAAATACTGAAAACTTTTAAGTTCGTGTGTACATCAGAAGTTCCAATTGTACTTCAGTAAACATATGTAAAACACAAAAAACTTTCTTTGCAAGCTAAGTATTTTTACTACGTAAGGAATCGCATTAAATTGAAAATCACGGGAACGAAGTTGTGTAGCTAGTTGTAAATATATTTGAGAAATGATAAAAACTGTTTTGATGAGGTTATTTATTTTCGTAATGTAATGCTGTCCCAAAACTTCTAAAGGCGAAATTGTGATAAGCACCTGTGAATGTTTTCTTAATATAGGTTGCCCACCATTGAATATTAGCGCCCACTAATGATTTAACTATTTCTTTTGTAACGCCGTGTTTTCACATAAAATTTGTACCATTCAACGTGTTGAACCAGTGCTCGAATTCACATAATACGGTTCAGTTTACTTGTGTATTTTATTCGTTATATTACAAATAATTCCAGTTACTTTAAAATACTAGGATAAGGTCCATGGGAATTACTTGAATATCATAAAATTACTGAGTCATTCATAAAAATGAACATGGATTTCTATTTCTGAAACATTTCCTCTGCATGCATTTGTCCACGTGATTAAGAAAAATAATCCCCAATTGTACGAAAACAAACTACAGTTTGAAATAGAACATAGAAAGAAGCAGCAAGAATAAATCATCTGACCGCAGAAAACTTTATTTACACAACAGTATTGACGTAAGACTTTATATGCATGTTTTTACATATAAAAATTAAGTAAAACTGAATACGAGAAATTTTTAGTGTGTTCACTATACCAAGAATTATAAATACACGTCTCTTGACTCATGCTATAATTTATGTAATTTTTTTTTTTTTCAAAATGGCACTATCCTTTTAACTGCATGTATATCAACGCAGACATCTGTTGTCAAGCAAGCATACAACAGAAGTATTAAAGGCATAAAAGGCACTATAGCAGTTAAAAAAACGTAAGTACTCTGTAGGTAGGCTAACTGTTATTTACGCTAAGGTGAGATAATTGATAGAAAAGCGTTGTTAAAGCAGAGGAAAAACCACTATCGTTGTTTGACAATCTAGATTATGCAAATGCATTGTAATTTTTTAACCAAACATTTTATTGGATAGTTTACGGCAATTTAATGGCCAACGGGCAGTGAGTACATTTCGTTTCTTAGAAAAGTGCAGTCGGCATTTCCTTAACAACAAAAGTAGTTTTACTTTCATAGCTCTTGGAAACCATTCTTTCAAGCCCTCTTCTTATGTTCCTCGATAAACCACTGTAATGAGGCTCTATATCAAAACTGATTTATGAGATTTCATAAGATCTGCAATGTCTCGGTCTAGTCTGCTCGACGGATTTACTATTCAACTGGCACATGACTTTCAGAGAACATTTAATTGGAACTATAATGTGAATTTATTTATTTTTTTAAACGAAATGTAACCTAGCTTTAACTTCCATCGTCGTTACACCAGCAGATTATACCTGTGGTGATTCCATCGTATAGTTACTAGATCTGTAACTCATGTTATTAATTGTATGGCGCATATTTATGTTACTTTAGATACAAACAAACCTGAAGTGGAAATTGCAAATATACAGAACCAATCAAGCATAATTATACATTGTAGTTTAGTGCAAAAATTAACCGATTAGTACTTTTATACACTGTAAAATCAGTACAAACAGGAATGAGCGATTCAGTTCGTCATACAGTTTACACACTACTACTCTCGGTATCGTCGAGAATCGCATTAAATTGGATGGAAGCCTTCGTTTCTGTCTATTACTGGTTCAGAACCCCTGTAAATTATTTGTATGATTTTTTTTTTTTTTTTTAATTTTGACTTTTACGATTTGTAAACTTTTTTTTTACGGCTAGCATTTCGATATAAAAATAGGTCGCTATCATTTAGTTTACATGCAAAAACACTGGTGCTGTCAAGTTGTCCAACAAATCAAAGATATCCAATTTAAAATTTTTATGTCTTGTTTTGTCTTGTTATATCTATCAGTTTTCTTTCATTCTCTCTTTAAAAATAACAGCATTCCCTCGTATTATCCAATGGCAAGTGTCATCTGTTCCTAACCCTAATGTTAAAGAAAATAAATTTTGGTTACTAAGTGATTCAAGACAAATATAAGTTTTCATCGTACTCAAGAGAGTCCGGGTACTTAAATACGCGCCAAATATGTTCATAGAAATATCTGTACGGAAATTCCGAATAGGTGTGAGTGATGCACACGGGTGTACAATGGCGGTATAGCTGTCTGACTTACTTTCGATCACAGCGATCTGGGTTCGATTCCTGGCTGGATATCCCTTAGTTTAAGTATATGAGAAACGTGGTGAATGTTGCCGTTGTCTGATTGATATCTCGGTAAATTATAGCTTTCTCGAACTTCGCATTCCATCGTTACCCCGTGTACGTCTCATTTTTTTTATCCCTATACCCTGTTGGAAAGTTGTGGCAAAAATCTCACTTAACTCAATAACTCGAAGTGTGGCTTCCTGTATCAGTTCGTCTGCATTTATTAAAGGATAACTCTCCGAGCTTAAGGCTCGGTTTTGTCAATACATGTATTATTTTGGCAAGTATTAAAAGAATAGCTGGATTCATGTACGGTTCAAACTTTTAATTTTTAATCTATTGTTTACTAACGAAAAATTTTTCTATAGACGTTAGAAGTAGTCGTACGTAAATAAAATTGTAGTTTTCTAACTTCTACATGTTCCGTTATTTGTTAGGTTAAGTCAGATTAGGTTAGTTTAAATTAGTTTAGGTAAATTTAGGTTAGTTTAGGTTAGTTTTGTTTAGGTTAAGTTATTTTACTATAAAATTTCCATTTCTCGTTAGGTTAGGTACTTAACCTTACGATAATTGGAAAACTTAATGGTAAAATAACTGAACATAACCGAACCTGACCAAAACTATCCTAAACCAACCGAACCTAACTTAACGAAAAATGGAAAACTTTTAATTTAAAAAAAAAAAAAATAAGATTTTCTTTACGACCGACTACTCCTAACGTCTATAGAAACTTTTTTCACTAGAAACTATACCTCTGAACACTATTAGAAAAAATTTCCGTGAAATTACAGAAAAGTACTGGCAAAAAATTATCAAGAAATCTTCGTAAAGTAACGGACACCAGTTTTTCTTGATAACGGAACCCTCCGTAAAATTACGGACAATCCATTTTCCGCAAAAATATTAAATTTCTTTAATCTACTGGCACTCCATTTTTCAAAAATACTACATTTGCTTATTAACTATGATATCTCGAGAATCTTACGCACTATTTAGTAATCTGAAAATGTTTTCGTATTTGTTGGGATTCGAACCCACAGCCTTACCGTTGCCAGGCAGAAGATCTAACCACTGTACCAAAGTGACACTTTACGAGTTAGTGAGTTCCATGCAGTGGTAAGGTATAAACTTTATAAGAGACAACTTTTGTATTTGACTTCCTGATTTTAGAGATCTTCATTAGTTCATTATGAGAAAAAGATTTTATTCTATAGAAATAAACAACTTTAATGGTACACAAACCCTAGCGCGAAGCACAGAGAACAGGAGCGATTTTTTTCAGCTATGTTGAAGCAAGGAGAATACAAGATGTGTGGCCATTGAGTGGGGTAGGCTAGAAGGGTATGTTCGAAGGAAAGGGAGGTGACAGGAAAGGCTACAGGGGATGCTTTAAGACAGGACAGTGGTATATCATAAGGAGAGGAGGGTTATGACTGGGAGGGGGTATGCCATAACGGTAGAGATAGGCTAGTACAAGCATAGGGTGCAGGGGAGGGGGCAGACATCCACTTCCCCTTTATGGTGTTTAGGGTATAACTTGTACCAAAACGGTCTACTCCCCTCACTTCCCTCCCCCCTCTCTCCACTGCCCAACCCTTTCTAGGGCGGGGCTTAAGCCCTCAGCCGATCACAGACCTCGTGACACTTAGGTGCTATTCGTACCGAAAGACCCCAACAACCAATCCCAGCCTACGACACGCCCCCCTAATGGCTCTGTAGCCCAATAGCAGCACCCGGGGGAGGGGGGACTAATGCTATTCAAATGCACCTCATGCCGGTTTTGTGCTCCCAGTTGGGCCAAAATGCCCACGTGGTCACTACTCGGAACACTTCAGTCACTTACTGGACTGTTCGGCCCTTTGTCCATGCGCGATACGAGTCCTTGTTTGTATTGCTCTTCTCTTCGCGGCAAACTGTGGACAACCAGGAAGCAGCACTTAACTTCTATTATCTTAGCTTGTCTTGTCTTCTTTACGTTTAGTACCACTGTGTATGCACATTAACTCCAGCATTCATGGTGATTATTAATACAACTTTTTTTTATAGAGAAACACAGTAAAATATGCTTTAAAATTGCAGAAACATATTTCTATGAATTTATGGAAAGTTATGCGTAAACTGGCAATACGGACAAATTTCCGTAAACAAAAAATACGGAAGCCACTTCCGTAAAATTACGGTACTTTTCTGTAAATATTTCCGTGAATTTACGGAAATTTTTAACAGTGAAATCAATAGTTTGGCTGGTACACGATGAGTAGTGTTCCTTGATATTTACCATACAGAAAGAAAATTCTCGCTCTGATTGGTACATAATTATATACTATTACATGGTCGATCACCATGTCTGTACTGTAGAACGAGAAAGAAAGAATTTGTAGTATAGCCACCAACTTAACATTTTTCTTTTCAGAATGACAATAAAATAATAGTAAAGTTATTCGAATGGTGACTACATTTGAACCTTAAGGATAATGATACCTAATATTTTCGTTTTCTATATACAGGATGTTGCAAAATTTCATGTCAATATTCTAAGAAACAATCCTCGTGTGTAGAGGAACAAAAAGTGTTACATGAACATAGGTCCAAAAACGCACAGTTTGTGCGCTACAGTTGGCATACATGTCGCATGGTTGATAGCGCGCTGGTAGGATCATGTTGCTGTGTCACAGTTATTCCTACTGTCTATGTGTTAGTGGCGTAGTGTGTGGCATAGTTACATGTTATGTACTGCTGTAATGATGCTCCACAGCAACATGATCCTATCCGCGCGCTATCAACCATATACAGGGTGGACCAGAATTCATGTGCCAAAGTCCGGGAGGGGATTCGTTATGGAAAATAAGGTGGGGTATATAAACCAACACTATTCTGTGGTAAATATTAAGGGAGCTACGCCACGTTGAAAAAAATAATTTTTTAAACATTTTTCGAAAAATACTAGAAAATATAAGAGATAGAGCCACCAAAATTGGCATA
>PNEQ01112103.1:0-11834 GCA_003012365.1 Medauroidea extradentata
ACAGGAGTAATTGTGTGCATAACTAATTGTGTTGTGAGAGTTCTAGTTGATTACTGTTTTGTGTATTTCGTAGCTTTGTGAGCTATTAAATCCAGTACTTAATTTAACTCTTTTATTTGTAATTATAAGACCTCTATCCCAAAGAACTCATGGGAATTGTCCACATATAAAGTTTGTGCTCTCAAACTTGTAACAATATCTTAGTTAACCCTGATTATTGGTTATATGAACACTATATTAGTAGTATTCAACTGTTTTAGTTATAAGTTGAAGATTATCATAATTAAATATTGTTCCAAATTTTAAAGCCCTAAAAAGGGATTTGTTTTAATTTAATGTGTGTTGTAATTTCCACTAATCCGTCACACTCTGAAAGACGAAATCAACTGTGCATATTTAGCATTCATTTTAGGCCTACTTATGGCCAAGTAAAACAGGAGAATTTGTTGTACATTTTTTTCTCTAAGAACAAGTGATAAGAACATGATATCTGCTCTAATACAAGACTGAGAAACTCTTCTAAATTTATTTCTGTATAACACAACCCAATAATGTGATAACGTAAATTCAGCTGCCAGAGTTCAACACCATGGCAGCAAAAGCAACAAAAGTTTGAAAATGTGTCTCCATATTATTTCTGAGTGATTTGTTTTAGAAAACTATACATATTTTTTTGTTTACATTTGGTCGCTTTTACTAAATAAATACTTTATTGTTTGTATCGCAGTGCTGGAAACCGAAAAAGTACAAATATGAAATAAATTAAAAATTTTACAGTGGATTTTGAGTCGTTTCGTCCTTTAACGATCTTATGAAGTATGTAAATAATTGCGTCGAAACTCAGTTATAAGAACCGTATCTCTCAATCAGTAAATTGTGCCACTAAAAGATTTAATTACAGGTTTTAAGAATACGAACATTTTTTTAAACTTCATGTTAATTCTTCTTTACCTTTCTCAGTCCGGCATAAAATGTATATGTCACCATAAGGGCCTAGGTTTAATGTCATCCACCACTTTATCTATGAGTGCGTTTTTTTTAATTGTACCTTTAGAGATACGAAAACTGATGTTTTGGAAAGCATAAGATGATGGCAAATAAAATATTCACCTTTTACTGTTTGCCACATGCGACACCGTTTAATATTATTATATCATTGGCGGTGTACGTTCTTGTAACTCTGCCATGTTACCTACAATGAATTTCATTATCCTGAATAATAAACATCCTTAGTCATGGCAAAAAAAAAGTTGCTTTTTTCTCGGTTGTGTAACTACTAAAGTTTTAAAACTGATGCCGGCAAATTTATATGCAGACTATACAAGAATTAACAGTAACAAATGTTTATTGCTCTGCAAGATTACGCTCCCAGTTTAGTCTGAAACAGGTCCAAGTTAGCTGCTTTTGTATGAAATGTCTTGTTAATGTGTCTTAAACCTCTGTGAGTAAAAAAAACTGGTAGTAAATTGTCCTGGTATATAACCTGGAAAAATTAACATTACGTGGCTGTAAACGTGGTATCACAGAATATTTAGGAATACAGAAGTGAAATAGCCGGTAGAACAGCGAACTCAGCCACACACGCCAGCAAAATGACTTTCCTGGCCAGCGACATGGCAGAGACGCCTACAGCCACTCAGCGTTAAGGTGGCTGTTCTGCTAGTCGGCAGCCAGGCCAATAGGAAACCTGCCGTAACATGCAGGAGCCAAACGTACACGAGGCTTGTATTAGCTAACTAGGGCAGCCAATAAGCAAAAATAAATTATTGTAATAATGTGGTTTTGAAAGAGTTTTGAGCCCATCATATTTTCTTACATTAAACTGTGTCATAAAATGCCAACTGTTAGAGACACCAGAAATTTCGCAGGTTTAATGACCTACCTACGTTGGCTACTTCTCGCTCAGCGATTCGTTCATTGGTTTCTGCTCCAGTGATTGGCCATTTGTGAAGCCGACAAGGTAGCGTGACGACCAGTGAGTGTTTTCCTGCAGGTTTGCTGTAGGTTTTATTTGGAATACCTGATTTTTGTAGGAAATATAATCCATAAGTAGGGACTGCTGATTTTCGCGAAATGAGTTTTGCCCCACTTTGTTTCAGTGCCCTACTTACACACCTGCAGTTTTGCAATGTGGTTACTGGGCAGTGTGCCTTTATGAGCAAACAACTCCCATTTCACTGAGCCAATCACATTAAGGTTACTGCAAAACCACACTTGGACGTCCAATCACTTACCTTGAAGCAGAGCTGCAGATGCGTATGTAAGGCATTGAAACAAAGTGGAGCGAAACTCTTTCCGCGAAAAACAGGGGTCCCTATCCACACGCTTGTTTAAGTGCCTTACGTAAACACCTGTAGCTCTGCTTAGTTGCTGTCAGCGCTTTTGTGTACAGACGTCTCTCATTTGACTCTGCCAGTCTGAGTAAGGCCAACTGAGACACTACACGTTTGTGATTTGCGGGTTTAACCCCAATAACATCCTATTACTAGGGAACCCTGTTTTTCGCGAAAATAATTCTACCCCAGATCGTTTCAATACCTTGCGTGCGCTTCTGCAATCCTGCTTCATGGTTAGTAGTCGCGTGCCTTTATGAATCGTCGTATCTTATTCGACTGAGCCAATTACAATAACGTTCCTGCAACACCACACGTCTGTGATTTGCCGATATAATACCCAGACTCGTGAGAGTTAAAATATCCAATCACTGACTACGAAGCAAAACTGCAGATGTGCACGTAAGGTACCGAAACAAAGTGGGGCAAAATTCTTTCCGCGTAAAACAGAGGTCCCTACCTATCACTCACCATGAAGTAGTCGGACTCACATTTGGGAAAATACGGCTTTGATCCCCCCGATTTTCCATGGTTTCCCGGAGTCGCTCCAGGCGACTGCTGGTATGGTTCCTTAACAAAAACCATGGCCGACTCCTTTCCCAGCTTGTTACCGTCTCTAATGGTCTCACTGTCGACTAGACGTAAAGCCCACTTACCTTACCTTATCATGAAGTAGAGCTGTAGATGGACACAAAGTCATTGGAACAAGCGGGTTCAAAATTCTTTTCCCGAGAGATTAGATGTCAGAAAAAGTCGTTGGTTCACTGACCTGTGAACTAACCTACAAGATTATGTGTTTACTGAATCATACACCATCTTCTAATTGGCTGCTCGCTGATATATGCAGCGACGAGTGTGCCTGCGTTATTTGTTTATTTATATTGACTTGGTGCCCTCTAGAGGATGTCAAATTAGTCTATGCTTAGGACCCGGTAGTTTTCGCGAAAAGACTTTTGCATCACTTTGTTTCAGTGCCTTACGTGCGCCCCTGCATCTCTGCTTTGTGGTTAGTGGTTGAATGCCTTAACATGCAACGTCTGGAGGTTAAACCCGCAAATCACAGACGTGTCGTGTCACAGTTAACCATGTACTGATTGGCACAGTCAAATGAATAATAACTCTGCACATAAACACTCTGCCAATAATCATGAAGTAGAACTGCAGGTGTACACGTAAGACACTGAAACAAAGTGGGGCAAAAATCTTTTCGTGAAAACTACCGGGCCCTATCTAGGCTTAAGGCGAAAGTTACGTGTACTTACAGTACTTTGAATTCAAGCTGGTACCCAAAAGTTAACGCGAATTTTTCATGTCCCTACTGATTATTCACTGGGACAATTCTTGAGTGTTATAAAGACATTGCAATATAGCCTACAGGTCGTTGAACCCTCGACATTCCCCTATCCTTAAGTATACAGTCTTGCGGAAGACTATAACCAAGGGACACCTGATGTTTTGCACTACCTTGTTTAAGTGAATTACGTTCGCGTCTGCAACTCATCTTCATGGTTAATAAGAGCGTGTCTTTGTGATGGGACGTCTCATATTTGACTCTGCTAATTATTGCGACTCCATATGTCTACGATACGCTAGTAGAACCCCGAGCACGTAAGAAGAAAAACATCCAATCACTAGGGACCTGAGAAATTCGCGTTTTCTTTTAGGCACAAGCTAGGATTCCAGCAACTGTATTTTGGTGTCACTTTCGCAATTGGTTCTTGACTGAGACAATAACAAACATGTAAGTAAACGCACGTCCATTTCACTGTGGAAGTGAGCAGTTAATTAACAGTTGCGGTAAGCTTCATTTCACAGATGTTCTTGGAGGTTAGCCCACAGGGCAGCGAACCCGAGAATTTTTCCGGTCTCTACCAGTCATTGATCATGAATCAGAACTGCATATGTGCACATGAAGCACTCAAACAAGATGTCCCTACCCTATAAACTAGCGGGTAGGCTCGCGTCAAAGGCACCGTCACGGCTCTTGGCTTCTGCATGCCTGCCTGTTCTGTGGCTCGGTGGCTAGAGGCGGTAGTCGTCGTCGGCCACGTGTTCCACACGCTACTGGCCGCGGTAATCGCCGCTCTCAGCTCCGGGGTCGGTACGGTGGTAAAAAGCGCGGACGTGAGCTAACCCCGGTCCACACCGCAGGTTTCTTCTGCACTGCAGTTGCCGGCCCCGTCACGACCAAACTCTCCTGCCCTCTTCCATTCACAGGCTGAAGATGACCAGCGGCTTCAGATCGAGAAATTACGCGGGATCACTGACCTCTCTTTGCCCAACATGTTCTGTGAAGTAAAATAAGGGGGCTCTAGTATGCACCACCGGGCTGGTGGTCCCGGTAAAAACCAATGGGTACAATTTTCAGTCACGGGAAAACCACCCTCTTTTTCAGCGGAACAATACTTCCTCAATATAGTTAATAGCTAAACCGTTAAAAGCAGGCCACATCAGAAAAAGCAATTTACCCAGCAAAATATATGAAGAAAATGTTTCTACAAAAAATATTTTTTTCGAATTTCAAGCCATGCTTTACACAAAATACGTATGGCTCAATCGACACACGTGATACCTCGTTTTCAACAAATATGACTACAGAGGACAGATCACCAAATATTTAATGTTTCCCGTTAACATTTCTACCTCATAAAAAAACAGTGGTACTGTGATATTAAAGTTACAAATCCTCGTACCCTCGCACGTAATCATCTTGCCTAAAGGGTCAAATTTAAATCATACTGAACTTGTTACAAAGTCTTCACTTTCTGGACGGGAACTAAATCTCCCCGATATGGGCGGCTCTGCGCCGGCTTTTATAGCCTAACTGTCGATTCCACTTTGTCGTCTTCCTGTACGAAACACATTAACCTTAGAAAGGGGTAAGTTTTCGTTTTATATTTGAAGATATCCATTTCATTTCCAGTCTTAAAATTGGCACACGTGCACTTCCTTCAAGCCTGTCATAACACGCGAGCTGTGATGTTACTCCAAAGTGGTCTCAGGGAGGCCTGGCAACCGCCTTGCGCCCATAGTCATTTGCCGAATTTCACGAAGACAGGTTGCAGCTGTTTCCAGAACCCGAAGTCACCGACGGGCCACGCATGAGACGTTACGTCGACCATTGCCTCACAGCCCGCCAGATAAGCCGCAGTGCACACCGGCCCATGCCGGGGCCATCATCGAAGACCAGAATTCTGCAGGTAAGGAGACACATCAACGTCCACTAAACCATCTCAGGGGTTTTTAGACGATCTTGCAGAATTTAAGCTTCGGGCGATGTATGTACTATATTCCCGCTGAAATATGTCAAAATCGGACCAGTTATCAGCATGAGACGTATATTCAAAGCGTCTCAAGTATGTTGAATAGTAGCTGAGACTTGGCGCGTCCATAGGGACGCCAGATTTTTGCAAAATTATTTTTTCACCATCTTGGTTTCAATGCCTTATTTGCGTATTTCCATCCCTTTTAATGGTCAGTGATTGGATGTTACAGCGCATCCCTAGATAGGCTGCGTTTTGTGTGTGTGTGTGTGTGTGTGTGTGTGTGTGTGTGTGTGTGTGAGAGAGAGAGGCAGGAGCAGTAAGGTTGCCGTTGACAGACGTATGTAATGCATTACAGCATCTCTGTGCAAGTCCCTTAGGTGGCGTGCTTTGCTATTATCCTTTTTTCCTGTGGTATTTTAAGCGATGATCACATTATTTTATTTGTGGGCAGCATAGTTTGAAGTCTAACGCTTGCTGCTATAGTTGTGTTTTTCAAATCCGGTTGTTATTTCCCCGGATACGGCATTCTGGAAAAAAACATTTTCGGCCATTTTGAAGGGCCTGAAAGTTATGTTTATAATAAGCGTGACGAATGTTTAATACTATAGCGACATTGTTTGAAGTGTGTATTCTTTTGACAGGTATACAAATATGATCCACGTAACTCGTTACAACGCATTTGTAGCGCAGGTAGGTAGGCTCCTTAATACTGTCAGGAGCTCGGGGTCCTGGCAACAAATAAAAGACGTATCGAGTTGCAGTAACCTTATTCTAATTGGCAGAGTCAAGTAAGATACGTTTCTTCACAAAGACACGCTGACAATAGCCATGGAGCAAAGCATGCGTTGAACGTGGCAGGCGTTGCGTTGACCAGCAGGTTTTCTCGAAGAACATCCGTTGTCCAACATTCATTTCATAACATCGCTCAGTAGGACTCTGCCTGCACAGTTGCAGATGTGCACATAAGTAACGCCGCCTGATTTTAGCGAAAATATAACTGCATCAACTCGTTTCAATGGCTTACGTGCACCTCTGCAGTTTTGCTAGGAAGTTATGGACGACTTGAAGTACACGCCCCCTGACGTCACCGCAGGGGAAAAGTACTGTGGGAAACAAAGCTTGTTTACAAACATGCTGATTTGTTAGTTGGTAATTGCACAAAGCAAAAATGTTGTGCATTCATAGATTTGCACGCAAGGGTAAAAAATATTAGTTTCAATTTCATGGTTAAGATACGCAAATACATAAGATTAATGTTTACCTGAAAAAAAAACGGCAAATTCCAAACAAATAATCCATTTCCTTGACATGTGAAGCGAAACAGCTAAGCGAAGGTTATGTTCGGCTGCGGTATCCATGGAGATAGGAATTGTATTCCACACCTGACTGAAGCTCCGCCTCTTTTCAAGTCGTCCATTGGGAGCGTGTCTTGTGAAATATGTTCCTCATTTGACAGTACCAATCAGAAAAACATCACTACGGATTTGCGGCAAAACGTTAGAAACTTTCAGCCACCGACAATACAGCATAGCTGCAGGTGTGCGCTCATGAGACTGAAACAAACCGGCGCAGAAATATGTTCACCCAAAATACGGCCGGTCTCAGTAGCGTAGTCAGGCGCAGGTGTACAGTGCAAGAGGTCCTGGGTTCGAATCCCATCGTGTTGTCGCTTCACCTCACTTCACCCTCATCTGCCCTTAAGACCTCGTTGTTAAAGGGCCGTAATATCATCTCACCACACCTCGCCAATACATAAGGCATTGAAAGAAGATGGGGAAAAAAATCTTTTCCTGGAAATTAGGTGTCTCTAGATATTGACGATCTTTAGGAAGCAGGCAATACGAGCACCAATACGACTACATTCTGGACCTTACATTCTATTTAGTATTGTAATGTGTAAGTTCGGCAATTCTCTACATTTATTTCTTATTTGATGTCTTGGACACATAAAATAATAATAGTGAGCTTTGAGTCTTGTCGATTACGGGTTCATAAGAGACGACGATAAACAACCTAACACACTCACAGGAACTAGGAGAGGAATCAGCCATGGCCTTTAAGTAACCATCCCAGTATTCTCCTGGAGTGATTTCGGGAAACCATTGAAAACCGACATAAGGATGGCCTGAGTGAGGAATCAAACCCGGATTCTCCCGAATGCGAGTCCAACGTGCTACTTATGCTCCACCTTTATTGTTGTAAGAACTTTCAGTTATAGCATCCAAGATCGTGAGCAATGTTGATTGTGAAGGAGAGATGCCAGCATCTATTGCGTCCTGTACCTTCTAAATTCGTGGAAATTTTACGGCTCCTGTTAGGATTGGTGGCAACTTATGTTATTAGGCTTCCGAATTATAGTTAAATTCTTTTGAGAAGTAAACTCGAGAGAAGTAACGTGCAGGTCAAAATTGTTCACGATTGCAATGCATAAATTACATTTATTACTAGGGAGCCCTATTTTTATATTAAAAATGCACACATTTGTTTATACGTGCTTCATGTGAAACATTTGTAGCTCTGCTTCATGGTCAGTGATAAGCTGTTGCGTTTACTAACGTGTTACTGCAAGTCACAGACGTGTGGTTATAGCAGTAAATGTATTCTGATAGGTACAGTCAAGTGAGAAACGCTTTTCCACAAATACATGCTGTTAATAATAGTGAAGAAAATCTGCACAGGTGCGTAAGGTACTGAAAAATTATGATGCAGATATCTCTCCGCAAAAATCAAGGGTCCCTATTAATGACATTAGTTTGCGAATATATTGCATAACCACTAAGCATACCTGATTTTCGAGAATAACGATTGATATGGTCCACTCTTTAAGAGTAAATCTACTGTGTATAGTGAGGCAACAGCTTCTCTGGTTCATTTTAAAATAAAAATTGTCGGCATAAATTAGAATCAGTTACGTATCTTATCACCTAAAAGTAAATCCCTTCAGAACTGTCAAATTACACTGAATTTATACAGACCAGAGTATGTTTAGTGTCAGTATTATACAATGTATTACACTTCATGTGTTTATGTAAGCGTATGTGCTTTTTTGTGTGTTTTGTAACAAAAACTCATAAGGTAACTAATGCTGGTTACATGACGGCGGTCGGCTTATCAACCAATGCACTACAAGGACGCGAACAAACGGCCATATTACACGCTGTTACCGTAATGGAAAGAGTTTTAACCGACGAGGGTTTTGAATCTCAACGGCTTATGTGTGCAGATGACCACTTCCCATTGGTCGAGACTTGTTCCGACTTATTCGCATACTGCTGCTTCCACCAGATTGCTAACTCTTTAACACCGTATTAGTGTTGCTTCTGTCTCCGTAGCTGTTCTGTGTCCGAGCTACATCGTAGACCGCACCGCCCCCGCCAACAAGCGCCTTCCCGTCCCCGTCTCCCGCCCATAACCAATCTTCCAAATCGCGATCGACCGCTCCTTCTTAACCCCTTCCCCCTCCTCCTCCACAGTCTCCTTTTCCCTTCACCATCGGTCTGGCGTCGAGGAATGCGTTAATAGCTGTTTAGATCCCACCATCTTGTATTTGTTTATATCTGTCCGTTGCCTATCTTTTCTTTCTTCTCCTGCGACGAGCTCTTCAGCAGTGCGGTGACTGAGGAATCGTTGCTGGCCATGCTGGTTTTTACCCAGTGCTGTACCTTGTCGTTGCCCAGTTTGCATTCTATTCACGAAAATCTACTTATCCCTCCCTTGTTTGTGTGCCTCCAGCGCGCAAAACAACTCCGTCCAGATAGGCATCTTAAAAGCCGTGTCAGAAACGACAATTTAGGTTACTAAATCAATCACACGACCAGGTTAGTGCAGTAAATATTTGGGGCATTATGGTGAAAATTTACTGAGGTTAAGTAGCACGCTATATTCCCAAATATCTCAGTAAATTCGTTGGCTGCTGTTTACTTATGTTTTATGCTCCGCGCTTCGGCTGAAAAACATTTACACATTCATTAAAACAGTAATAATGAAAAATTATAAGCCCCTGGTCTTATTTTGTTCGTAGTACTTTTTTTTATATTAAAATAAACCAAATAACCAATATTAACGTAGAATTCGTATTGCATGATGTAAAAACCAGCCAACTAGTTTATAATTAATTACGAATTGACAATTTATTCAACAGCGAAGAATAAAAAAATAAAGAAAACAACATCGAAATACCAACAAGTATCTAGTTCCCAACATTGCCGCACGCAGCGCTGTTTTATGACGTTTGAATTATCCACCATACATTCTCAAACCCTAAAAATTTAACAACTTGGTTTCGGGCACAGCTTAAAAATGTCAGTCACAATGCAAGACAAAATGTATTTGCACGCGGGTCTCCAGACGAAGACTTACTGATACTTAAAGGGGAGTGTTAGACAATTTTATTGTATTTTCAGTTTTTGAGTGATGACATTTATTCAGATTGTATTATCAAAATTTTTTCTCCGACAAAGCATAGGATGTAATCTTCGTAAGCTGCTTGACATAAAGAATAATTGAATCTTTCATTAATTTGGCACGTAGAATCATTACGAGATAATTAAATGTTAACTTTCAAGAATTATCTTGCAATGATTCTGCATGACAAATTAAAGAAAGATTGCATTATAATTTATGTCGGGTAGTTTATCAAGCGTATATCCTATGCTTTGTAGTAGAAAAAATTTTGATGATACAGTTTGAATAAATTTTAAAGCTGAAAAATTGAAACTGCAATAAAATTGTCTATCACTCCCTTAAAGAAGCATTAGAAACTTATTATATTTATGAAAGGCCAAGAAGAAGCTACACAATGTTTGGGAATAAGAACCAGAGGAAGGAATAATGTTAAATTTACAGAACACATTTGAGAATTATCAACAAATTTAACGTGCAATTCTTAGCGACCCCTGATTTTCGCGAAAAGGTTTCCGCACCAACGTTTTTCAATGTCGTAGTTCCATCTCTGCAGTTCTGCTTCTTTGTTATGGGTATAGTGTCTTTGTGTAAACACGTTTCTCATTTGACCCTACCAGTCAGAAGAAGGGACACAAGTCTGTGATTTGCAGTAAAACGTTAAGACACGTGAGAGTTAAATGCAGCCAATTACTTACCATGAAGCAGAACCGCAGATGTGCGCGCGAGGCACGGAAGCAAACTAATGGAGAAATCCGTTCACCAAAAACAGGGTGACCCTAGCAGTACTGCAAACCTACTCCAACATCATTAAAAGCATATCAAAAGTCAGATATGGCAAATCAGTGGAAAACCTTCAAAAATATTATTAAACTTCAAATGAACTGAGCAGTTTTAATTAGCCCTGAAATACCTAACACAGTGAGTATATTAACAAACGCTATGGAGATATTCATTGGACAGCAGCGAAGCGGGCGGTTAAGCACATAAAATGAACTAAAGACTTGTATTCAAGAAGAACTAAACTGAGCTATCGAACTAAACTGAGCTATCTTGAATCATACACCAACGGATTCTGGTCTGGATAAGCAAATGACAAAGGGTAATATACTGGATATACAGAGCCAGTTGTTCCTGATGCAAAATTTTGATGCCTTACGAACACACCTGCAGCTCTGTTTCATGGTTAATGATAGCGATTCTGAGCGATGGGGTCGCTCATTTGGATATGAATAGAGAGACAGTGTGGAGACCGTTATAAAATGTATTAATTTATCTGTTTTCAACTTTGAAAATAAATTAAGATTTGTAGAGGCATGTAAAATTCGCGTTATTTCATGAAAGCAAACATGATTCTAAATGACTGTAGGTTAGTTCGGCTTCACTTAATTGGCCAACAACATAGCTGTTTGCCGTGCACGACGCACGTGACCGGCCAGGCGCGGATCAATGGGCTGGGGGGAATAAGGGGCACGGTCCCCTCCCCTTTTGACCTTTTTTTGTATAGTTTATCGGTAAAATATTACACATTATTAAGTGGTATATTAATTTTTTTTTGTTTAGGGAATTCCTTAAATTGCACCATTTTGCTCCATAAACACTACATTTTCCCGGGGAATGGCCCCCGGATCACCCCTTCCCTTCTTTGACTCGGGGTTTGGGTATAGTTAGGGACCCCTCTTTTTCGCGAAATGAATGTTGCCCCACTTAGTTTCAGTGCCTTACGTGCACATCTGCACTTCTGCTTCATAGCCAGTGATTGGATATTTTAACTCCCATGAGCCTTGGAATTCTACCGGCAAATCACAGACGTGTGGCGTCGTAGGAACTATAT
>PNEQ01112103.1:11934-58482 GCA_003012365.1 Medauroidea extradentata
TTTTTTTTTTTTTTTTTTTTTTTTTTTTTTTTTTTTTTTTTTTTTTTTTTTTTTTTTTTTTTTTTTTTTTTTTTTTTTTTTTTTTTTTTTTTTTTTTTAAGGAATAGACTTCCACTTCCCAAAACCTACAGCTGGATCCGCCCCTGTAACCAGTAACGAAAAGTTCTACGGTAAAATGACGAATATTCTATATATTGGTTACACGTAAATGACATCACGTACATAGAGGCTCATGGCAAATTGAATAACAGGCTGTGCTCAAGTATGTAAAGGCAGTGAAGTCTGATATGTCACAAAATAATGACGGTAATTTTGCAGGTCCCCAAACATTTCACATACACACTACATTACTTAAAAAAAAAAGCAAGAAAAAGAACACAAGCAAAAGTATCCAGAGAGGAAAATGTGCTAAGGTAAAACAGTAAATAGTAATTCTCCGGTAATAATAAGAAAAATAAAAGGCTAATTGATTTAAATATTTCCAAACCAAACAATTCCAAACAAGATATGACTTTTTGATAGCAAGCAGACTTCTCAGTGAGGGCCCGATCCAGATAATCCTTTCTGTTTTCTGCTTCTCTCACCAACTCTTTGAAATACTTATTCATTGGTCAATTTATTCATCCAGCTTATATTTTCCAACCCCCTTCACATCTACATCTCAAGAGCTTCCACACTATTTTTTTAATCTTCGCTCTTTAACGTCCATGTCTCTGCTTTGTATAGTACTACACTACAAACAAAGCACTTGGCAAGTCTTTCCCTTATGTTATTTGTCTAGTTTGTCGCATAGTCATATCTTGCGTGGGGATTTTTAGTTCAGTAAGGTTTAAATATGTTCGCATATTATTTTTAATTTCGTTACTGGAGAATTATTATTCCTTGTTTTATCTTAAATAGTGTTCATCTTCGGACACATCGCTTGTTCCTCCCCCCGCCCCTTCAGAATAAAATAATGTGATTATCAAATGTTAAGGGACCAGCCAAATTCGTGTTTATTATTATTATTATTATTATTGTGGCAGGCTAGATTTCACTTCCCTGCGCATACTTGAGCACAATCTGTTGTTCCATTCATCACGAGCCTATATATGTGATGACCATACAACTTTTCGATGCTGCTCAGATGTGTCCTACACGGCAGATCACGATATTGTTGGCAAATTAAGTGACACCGGACGAGTCTACAGCCGTTTGCAGTCTAGTATGCTGGCAAAAAATAACGCGAATGTTGCATGTCTCTACAAATGTTATTTACTTGAAAAGTTGAAAACAGAGAAAATAATGAACGGGCAGTATCAGTACAGAGGTTAAAAACTTTCAGGGGAGATAGAGCACACCCAGACGATGGGAAATCTCACAACAACTCATGGTCGGAAATACTTTCCTGGTGCGGTAGTGACAACATACATGTATTGTACAATACAAGATAGTATTTTACACTCGTCTAATCTGGTCTAATAATATAGGTCTGCCAGATCAGCGACTGAAATATACCGATCTGTAGATTTTGTCACATTAATTTAAATATGCCGTGGACTTACTTCTCTTCAAATTTGTGTGCGCTCGGAAAAACCGTTAAACATCTAACTGCTGAGTAGATCTGATCATGTGACCAATTCTACCGAGTAGATTGTACTTACTACGTTTTCTTAAACGCCTTATGTAGGTCTACAAGATGCCGACCAATTGGACGGTTACTGCCAGGTTGCGGATCGGCTCACAATCTAGGAATCACTGTGAACTCAGGACGTGAAACGCCTTTCTCCACAACAACAGTCGCGAAACTTGGCATGGGAGCAAATTATACGCACAATAATTCACCCAGCATGTTCGCAACAGTATTGGTAATGTATGTGACAGTAATTCCCATTTTTAATTTGTTGGTAACATTTTAAAATACTTCTCTTAGTTTTAACTTGTTGTTAGAGATTATGTTTATCGTGGGAAAACTTGACTGTTTACTGGGTTTAAACGCACGTGCAGCTTACCAGAATATTACTGGCTTTAGCTTGTACTTGGACCTGTTACCCTATTTGACTGAGCCAATAAGAATCCCGCTATTGTAATATTTTATCCTGTTGTTGGTCTGCAGACAGCTACGTAGTGTCAGACGTATATCATCCAATCAAACATGTTACAAGCAACTACAGTGTATTCAAGGGTATGTTGACACAAAACATTTTCTCAATATACCATCATCTCTACTTATTGTATGTATCTATACATAGTAGAAAAAATTTTAATTTCGAAAATAAAGTGTTAAATAATAAATAATTGTTACGTTGTTATTTTTCACAGGCGTAGTGTATGCTTTTACTGTGCCATGCACCAAAGCTGGGCATTGTTTATATTTTTTGTGCAAAAATTCCTTAATCATCAAATTATAACATATAGGTAATTAAATACCTGATACGGCCTCTCAAGGGCGTTAAAAGTGTGATTAATTTGTAATTTTATGTACTTGTTAGAAACGGCGTTAGATTTGTATATGTTACTCTTAACTACGTTATTCTTCTATGGAAAAAATTTAGATTGCCTGCTGTTCCCACTGACAGCATGTCGAAGTCAAAATATGTGTGTCACGGTAGCATAGAGTCAATGATAACAAAAGGAGTAACTGAAATGAAATATAAGAAATTATATGTCACTGGCAACATTCTTAAATTATAACAATGTAAGCAACTAATTTTTGTTCTTTTAAAGAGTCGCATAATATAGTGGTTTTTTATTGATTTGTTAATTTGCTTTATTTTTTTTTTAGTGAATGACCAGTAATATCTATTATCAGCGTAAATTATTTCAGTAAGCTTGTTATGCTTATTTGGGTTTGCAATGGTGTAACATGAGAATTTTAACAGTGACATGCCGTTATGGGAGTTCTATAAATGCTAAAAATTTTCCTTAATAGGACCTAAATTAATTACTATTAACTTGCAACAACTATTTCGTGTAAATACAACATTGCGAATTTTTTCACACTTGAATGGCCTTAATGTACTTCAATACGATCAGTGGCGTCATTTAGGGGGTGGGCGAAATAAGGAGGGCGGCGGCAAATTCCCCTCCCTGAATTTTGAATAAAAGTCGTATACATTTTTTTGCGTATTTTGTTATTTATTTGTATGATAATTATTTATTGATCGATAGAAAATCAATATGTGTGGAAACAAATAATTTGAGGAAAGTTATTAATTATACGTGAAAAAAATTCAGTACACAACATTAAAATGCCTAATAGCATTCTTCGGAATGCAGCAAGGCAACTTCCGTAAAACAAAAAAACTTCTCCCCTCCCTCTTCCTAACAACCAAGAAAAACCTGTAACAACGCTCCTGAATACGATGCATTAAGAGTGCTCACCTAGCTGCTGGTAGTTCTTTACCCATGTTTTTGTTCGAATAAAAAAATATAAGACGCCCAAATGGTTAGAGGTCGGGATAGCCGATGATACGCTGTGGCCGCTCCACAAAGCAAATATTCGTTCGCACGTGACGCGAGAAGCAGCTGTAACCGAGGAACGCCCTACGAAGATGAGAAAGAGAGTTTTTAGTAGGGGGCGAGAGGGGGTGGAGGAAATTCTGTGGTCGCGTTTCTTCTCTTCTTCTCGGCCCATCCGGAAGGAAGCGATCCGTGACTCTCGCCGCGGGCTCTGAGCAGCAAAACATACAGAAGCAAAAATGTAACCCCTCTCTTCCCCTTCCAACAACGTGAACTATTGCAGCGCGATCGAACAAAACGAGGCGGCAACCCCAGACAATGTATTCCACTCTAGGCGTTCCTTGCCAAGACGATGGTCGGCTAGAGTACGCAAAGGGTTGTTTAATAGCGATTTTGAGCTCCTCTACGTTAATAGGTGTCCGTTAATTCGTATGTTTGTCGTTCCTAGATACAGATGAATCAGGAAAAGCCATTGAACGTGTGTTGAAATCTAGCTAACTGTCATGTTTTCCTGCGACTAACCACCATCTCTAGTAATGATTAGAGAAGATGGTATATCGCACAAATGTTTTGTGCCAACATAGCCTTGAAAACGCTGACACAACGTAGCCACAGAATATTTAGTAATACAGAAGTGAAATAGTTGGTAGGACAGCGAACTCAGTCACACACGCCAGCAAAATGGCTTCCCTGTCCAGCAAAATGGTGGAGACGCCTACCGCCAATCAGCGTAAGGCGGCTGCACTGCTAGCCGGCAACCAGGCCAATAGGAGACCTGCCGTAACATGCAGGAGTCAATCATACATGGGGCTGGTATCAACAGCCTTGAGCAGCCAATAAGCGGCGAAGTTTGCCCATATCAAACTAGCCGCCACGTCATTTCACGTCTCTGTTACTATTTAGTCTGTGACGTAGCTATCTGAAGACCAAAAATATGCATCAAATATTACAACAGCGGGATTCGTATTGGCTTAGTCAAATAGAGCAGTAGTTTCACGTACAAGCGAAAGCCAGTCATCTTTTAATAAGCTGAACGTACGTTGAAACCTAACAAACAGTCAAGTTTTCCCGCGATAAACCATCATCTCTTATCGCGGGAAGCTATTGCCTTATTTGACTGAGCTAATAAGAATCCCGCTGTTGTAGTATTTAATGCATATTACTAGTCTGCAGAAAGCTACGTTGTGTCAGATATATATCCTCCAATCATACATGTCACAAGATACTAGAAGGTTTTCAAGGGTATGTTGGCACAAAACATGTTCGCGATATACCATAATCTCTATACGTGAAGTATTACTAGAGACAGGAAAATCTCGCGTGTTCACTGACCTGTAGACTAGCCTCCAAGAATATCTGTATATTAATTCATACATCAGCTTCTCATTGGTTGCTCGCTGACACAGAGACGTCATATGATTGGGCCTGCACTCATATGCTTGTTTATTATTGGTTCAGAGCTCTCCAGGAGGCATCAACTGAAGTCTAGCTTGTACTTAAATTAAAACGAGAAATTTTCAGTTATCTTGGTATTACTGTATTAGCGAGCAGTCCCGCTGATAGAACAATTTAGTAGTAAATGTTCCCTGCCAAACTATTTTGTAGCAAACACAACATAATTTTTTTGGTGACCACAATATTTTAGTATTGGTAGCTAAATATTTTAGTGGTGACCACAAAAATTATTTGGCAGTGTGAATACTAACAAAATATTTTGTTGCTGCCACAAAATATTTATTGTTCTGTTCGATAAGAAGTTGTATACTCGGGTGTACAAATATCCGTGGATGCTAGTCAACGGGTCGGTGAACCCAGGAATATTTTCGGTCTCTGCCAATAATACATCTGGGTGCCGCGGTGGCCGAGTGGTCAGACCGTTCGCCTCCCACCAAGGCGATCCGGGTTCGATTCCCGGCGGGGTCGGTCCCCGGATTTTCGCATGTGGGAATCGTGACGGACGATGCCGTTGGTCGGCTGGTTTTCTCGGGGATCTCCCGTTTCCTCCGCCCTTTCATTCTGGTATTGCTCAATCACCCCGCACCAGCGCTAAAGACCTCGATGTTAAGCGCTGACCAAAATTTCTCACTAATAACTAGAGCCACGATTTTATGGCAAAAGATTTTTGCAACATTTGGTTTCGATGCGTTATGTGCACACCTGCAGCTCTGCAACATCGTCTGTGGTTGGATGATTTTTCTCTCACTTGCCTTGGCAAATTATAGACGTACAGACTCACAATAATCTTATTCTGATTGATGCAGTAAAATGAGAAACGTGTCTGAACAAAGACACGCTGCCAATAACATTGAAACAGAACTGCCGATGTGCACGTGAGTCACTGAAACAAAGTGGGGCAAAAATCTTTTCGCGACAAAATCGCGGCCCTACGAATAACACATCTGAATGAAAATACTCACTAACTCCTGTGTTATGTGAGATGTAGAACTGTCCTCTCTCTGGAGCAAGAGGATAGTTGACGGCAGACTGTACATAGAACTGTGGAACCCAGCAGAATGGTCGTTGAATTTTCGTTCGTGACGATGTCATTTAGTCCATAGCACGAGATACGAGAAGAACCATTTCTGAGACTGGTGAAGTACTACGTATATGTAACGAGTTTGATGAAATTCTGTCCACGGATTCGAACGTCTTTAATTAGACACACATGTACAGAATCTCGTAAAAATATTTTTCCTTCGGAAAGTAGGCTAAAAAAAAGCAGCAAAATATTGCTGCTAAATTTGTTCGTGAGACAACTGCTCCCTTCATATCTGCAGCAAACTGCATAAAAATTTCTTCTGCTCTCGCTTAAATGAATTTTGAAGTCCACACTGGGTTGGGTTCGCAAAATCAAAACTTGCACCAGGAAAAAAGCCATCACGATGAGTTTGGACAGGACAGCGTTCTCCTATTCTATGTTACCTGGTATTTCCAGTTTTACTATCGTGAAAACTCATTGCGAAAATAAATAAAAAACGAGAAAATTCAACTTAAGGTGCTTGAATGCAGATTCCACACGATATATTCGAGTGGTTTTGCAAAGTGTGATGTGAGTTCAAGCAACCTGTAGTGACGAGAATAGCAGATAAGTTAATTGACGGCATAGCATAAGAAGTACGTGTAGCCTGAGTGGTAATAGCAGTTACCTAAATTAGTCGTCAGGACTTTTAAAAAGAAAATAATTATCAACATTCACTTCCTCGTTCCGGAGATTCCTGTTTTCATGCCGATCCATCGGGAGCCAGGGGATTTCATTCCGGTTTATTCCCCCTTCTCTCTTCATACCGCGTCGGTCGCCCAATCACTAGTCCTAAAGATATGTTTTTTTTTCTTTTATTGGTGTACACGCACTTTCGTTCCCCAGAACAGTATGCAGATCGCGGTGTCCGTAGTTTCGATCGGTGTACGGCGATGACATCTGTGAGCTATTACAGCAACTAACGTCTACTATTACTGCCTCTTCCCTCGACCGTAACCGTCAGTAACATTTAAAACCGTAGGCCGTTTGAAGGCGCGGAGGGAATTTTAACTACCACATTACGCTAGGTCGGTGGCCAGGTACCCAACCCCTCAGCACGTTACGAAATACGTCAGCACTGTCCTCGACTCTATCCTCAATTAATGCGTTAATGTATACAGGCCACATAAAAAAAAACGTGATTGAACACGTGACTTATTTTTACATCATTATTGTGTAGGTAATTAAATGGTATCCAAGGTACTGTATTGAGGTATGTAACCCTAAAAATAATTTGACATAATTGTAAGAAAGTTATGAATTCAACGGTACTGTCAAGTTGATGCACCTCTTAAAACAGGTGTACCAACGATAGTTTCCAATGTATAGAGTTTACGACACTTGCTAAATAGCATGACGGAATAGGATATGGATAGAGATGATGGTCTATCGCGAAAATTATTTGTGCCAACATACCCTTGAAAACACTGTAGTTTCTTGCGAAGTGTTTGATTGGGTGATGCACGTCTGACACAACGTAGCCGTCTGCAGATCAATAATAGGCATCAAATATTACAATAGCGGGATTCTTACTGGCTCAGTCAAATAGGGCAACACCAAGTACAAGTGAACGCCAGGAAACTATTGGTAAGCTGAACGTGCGTTGAAACACAGCAATCAGTCAAGTTTTGCCGCGATATGGGTTCTGCCGTTTAGCCATCTTCAGCAAGAATGCTGCTGCCACCGATTTGGTATCCTTGACAAGAAGGGTCATTTTTGTACCGCTTTGAGATTTCCTACGGTAATGTGTTCGCCTGATTCGTTTGTGTGACATATATACAGATGAATCAGGAAAAAAAGTCGTAAGAGAGCTTACAACTCTATCAAATCTACCCATGTTGACGAGGTAGTTGCACATCGCAGACATCGGCCTTCGATATTGATTGTAAGACGTTTCTACACTTCAGTAATAATAGTTTGTTGCCAATTTTTGATATCTAATGATTGGTAACATTCGTAGATTGATAAGATACTGTTAACAATAAATTCCATGATAGCTATATTGTATGAATTGTGCAACTCCTATATTGTGTTGTGTTAATAATAAGTAAAGTTAAAATAGAATAATATGCAGTATTGTTTGATTCCAGAAAACTTTGTTACACCTATGATTTATTCAGACATCATACTGTCTGCCAGTATTATATATGTTGAAAAGTTCCCAAAATAAAGCCTACATGGGTCACTGTAAAAAAATGTGTGAATGTACACGTACAAATAGCTGGTAGTTTTACATTTTTGTACGTGTAATTACGGAATACAGTGATGGTAAGTGTAAATATACACTATTGTTCTTGCTGATCCAAAACATATACATATCTTTGATTTAAAAACACAAACGTGTTCACAAATTTACTAGAAAGTTGATGTAAAATTAAATTTTTGAATATAAGTGTAGAATTACAGTGACATATTGTAATGTTGCACGTAATTTTGTGTTTTATAACCGCACTGTATATGTATTAGTACACTTATTCAAATGCAAAAATGCTTGTTTCACAGTGCAGTTTTGAAACGGCAAAATACTTATAAATTTACTCGAACAATTTGCATAGTTATTATCAAGTAAACAGAAAGCTATTACAATTTTACCGTCTCTGACGTACAGTACATACATTATCACACGTAGAAAAAGTATTTACTAACACCTAAACTTATTGTACTTTATTACGATGTGGTTTTCGCGTAGATGTACAGTTAAAAATGTGCCAAACCTGTTGCCGTGTCTGTGAACTCCAACTTTACTGCAGTTTAACTATGTTAAACTAAAAAATATTTTCGCTAAATGAAGTTGTAGTCTCTTTAAAAAAATTGTATGAACTTGCTTGAAATACAAATTTTCAGTTTGGCAGTTGACATGGCATAATAAGCCTGACCGTCGCCCAATCATCTCTACGCATGGGGCATTCTTACAAATAAATAAAAATAGTGTGGGTAGTCATATGTAAGCCTTGACGTGTACAACTTCAATTAGACTTTGGGGACAATGCGTTAGGAAGGTCGTTCCGTCCCGGTCGTCTGCAATATCACACACATGGCAAACTATTACTGCAGTCGCTAAACATGTCTGGCTGCTCGCGGCAACTCGACCTACTAGCAACCAGAGACGAGGAGGACGTGCAGTTGTTTCATTTTACCGGAACAATCAACAATCACGTTAATGTTTCTGAGTTCTATACTATTTGTTAATGCTGGCCTGGGAAATATTCGTTTCTTTTATTGAATACCTTTACGTTGTGTTATAATTAGAGGTACGTCAATTTCGCGGATTCATCTGGCAGTAGCCTAGATAGCCCAGTCCTGTACACGCTCTGGATACAGTCGATTAGTCATTGGCTTACAACATTACAAGCGATAGCTCTATGAATAATTTCCTTATTTACTACTGGCTTGCAGTAGTCAAATGCGTTTCGTGACAGCCGCCAGCTAATCACACACGTGATTATGAAGTATATATTTTTGGCGTTCAACCTGACCTGGAATGTATTTGCCAAATTGACGTACCTCTAGTTATAATTACACACTTCCGGCCTATAAAGCGTTACAAGACCAATGCTACAATGATATCAAACTAAAATATCGAATAATGCGCATTCTTATTAAGTGCGCCGCCTATCCGCGTGTTAGAGGCTCAAAAGCGACAGAGCAATAAGGGCGTTCTTGAAGCGCGCTTCAAATGCCGCATCGCTGCTACGAGCTAAGAGTTGAACTAGAGTGCAAGATTCACGCCGATTCATTCTTACTATGGGACTTCAAGAATTAACCATATCATTATTGGAGGAAAGCCTGTAGCAAAGTTCAGCGCTCGTCTCAATCTGAGTTTCACATAACGTCCGATTAACTACATTTTGAAGTACTGCAGTATGAAAAGGACGATTTTAGCCATGTTCGAAAGCTTGCAACGTATGGTGACTTAACGATGACATTCTGACTTTGTCAAAAGTGTTATTTCTTTTCGTACATTGGCACAATTTACACATGTGGAACAGTTTCGCGTGTTTACTAACACACTGCGACACATTTTGAACGTTTGGTAGGCGGTATCTCATTTTTATATAAATAATTAAACAAATGGCAGTAGCTAGACCTTATAAAGTACTGATAAATTTCGCTTCTACAGAGTACTTAGCTGTGTATTCTAACAAAAAATATTGAAAACACATACTCATATTTTTCCTCCCTATTAATTCGTGTACTAGTATATTGTTCACCTCAGTACATAGAGAAAATTGTTCTTGTCCGGAAGCGATATCGTGAAAGCTGACTTGAGTCTCACTGGATATAATATAACATGTACGTCCCTATCCTGGTTTTAACCCGTTGGGGTACGCACCGGCCGTAAATGCATATTGGGGTAGCGATAGAGTCCCAGAAAAAAAAACACCAGCCAACGACAGCAGTGGCGGCTCGTAGGTTGTTGCCTGGTAGGGCACAAGTTGCATAGAACTGACGCTACAGCCACTGACACACTGGTATGTAGGTGCCGCTTATTACTGACTGGTCACAACACATTAAGTAGCCAGTACATATTTCATGGTCATTGGTATACAGCGACGTGTTCACAGGAGTGTACAGTTCTCCGCAACTTGTGCCTTACCTGCCAACAACCCTCGAGCTGCCACTGAACGGCAGTACGTAAATGTTCCCCATACGCAAAATAGCCTGTTTTTGAACCCACGCAGACAGCCGACATTAGCTGCTCGCTGACACAGTGATATGGGCTTGCATTTAGTTGCAGTCTTATTATTGGCTCAGCGACTTCCAGGAGGTCCAAATTAGTCAAGAGCTAATTGCGAATGTGACGCGCACTTACTGTTGCTGAAATTCTAGCTTACTTCTGAAAGAAAACGCGAATATTTCATGTCCCTAATAATGAGCCTACTTTCTTCAGTGATGGTGGGTACATTCTTCCATTTATAAATGGCACAAATGATCTATACAAATTTCTTAAGAGGTTGTATAGAAAGCATGGCATGAGTTTTCGTCAACAAATCCGCCATTTAAACTAGACTCATAATATCATTGATATGTTCTGTGTGGGCAAAAAATCACTGTTGTAGTTAAAGACGCTTTCTTACAAAATGCCAATCAAAAGAAATTATGCTTTTTTTATGTAGACAATGCATATATCAACTGATATATATTTACATACGTAGTGTGGTTTAAATTGTATCAATTATGTTTTAGAATGTGGCGATCTAACATAAAATACCTATTTTACCGACGTTTCGAAAATAAGAATATTTATCGTTTTAAACAAATAGTTAACATTACCTTTAACATTATTACATACGTACAAAATTCTGAGCGAATTGGTGTAAACGTTTCCAAGATATAATGCTAAAGCATTATCTAATGGAAAAATCTCTTACAAAATGGCTGTTTTAAGATACTACATGCAAGTACATATTATTATAGTGTTTACGTACAAGGTATGTTTGAAATTGGTCAAGAGGTATATTAGAGGATCACCACTTTCAACTAGTTTCTTACGTCGTTCGTTTTACAAAGCAAAGTATAGGCCACAACCTATTTAGTAGGGTTTTTTTACGACACACCTGAGCAACGTGTGAAAATGTTCAGTCTCTTGAATTCTTATCAGATAGAGGCATGTGGAATGTTTTGATTGGGGAGTCTGCATGATGGGAAACCGTGTCAATTTTGTTTTGTAGAAAATAAGTTGTATTGAAAAGTCTCCTCATCGTCACTATGAGTGGAGATAATATGTGTGTATGTTGTGTGGGTGGGTGTTAAGGGCATGGGCCCGAGTTTCTTCGCATTAACGACAATTATTTTTTAAAACATAAATGGGAGCCGATATCGTAAAATCGCTTCGTAACTTTGTTATGACTGATTTAAACTGCATACTCTAATTTTGTCGAGTTAGAAGACTGCGTTAACTAAGGAAAGTTCCACGTTAGACTCGTTTATGGGAGCATCAGGGTTCGATTCCCGACTCCGGCCATCCTGATTTAGGTTTTCCGTGGTTTGCCTAAGTCGTCCCAGGTGAAAGCAGGTTTGATTTCCTTAACAAAGTTCATAGCAGATCCTTCTCCCAGTTCCTTGCATTGTCATGTTATACGTCATCGTCTTTATGACCTCGCTGTCGACGAGATGTAAAGCCTGATTGCCTTATATAGCCTGAGGGTTTATATGATGCCCATTGCTAGAGATGATGGTATATCGCGAAAATGTTTTGTGCCAACATACCCTTGAAATCGCTGTAGTTTCTTGCAACATATATAATTGGGTGATGTACTTCTGTCACAACGTAGCTGCCTGCATACCGATAACAGGAATCAATAATATCGGTACAAATGGTGGAAAATCGCGAGATTGTTTTCTGCCAGCGTATTCTGCAAATCAGTGTAGCGTCCTGCGTCAATATTATTGGCCAGCGGTTATGTAGCACAGTCAAGTTGTTTAGAGACGCCTAGTAGTAGCGCACCAGAGTTATCATTGGCCCAGTCAAATAGGTACCCACCAGTAACGAAATAAAGGCGTCAGAAATTAATACATTAATTGATGCCTAGCAAACAGTCAACTTTTCTTGCGATAAATCACCTTCTCTAAATATCGGAATTCTTATTGGTTCTGTCAAATAGGGTAACAGATCTAAGTAAGCAAAAGCTAGTAATCTTCGGTAAACTGAACGCTTGTAGAAATCTAGCAAACAGTCAAGTTTTTCTGCGATATACCTTCATCGCTACCTATGGAATATTAAAATTTCTGTATCGTGTCACGTTTATTCTCTTTCACGCGAAACCACTTAAGAGTGCGTGGTAGATAAATAAACGATGAAATCATCAATTGATTCCTACGCTTTTTTCAAAAACATTATGGAAAAAATACTCAATGACAATCCTACATAATGGTATTTGCCAACTTTATGAGTAAATATATATCCAAAAATAACTGGTTCGTAACGCGTGATCTCTTGCGCCGCAGTTAAATGCACGAGGTTCCGGCGTCAGAGATTGTGCCTCAGAAGTTCGTAACACTGGAAACAGTTTTGTTTAAAACGTTGGCTAAACCTATTGTCTTGGATTGCTATTGTTTAGTTTTCGCAGATTGGCTTTAAGAAACTTACAGTTATAGATTAATGCTTTTAGTGTTAAACTATGTACCACGCCCTCTTAAGTAATTTCCATTAAGTTTATCTACATAAAGTACACGCACTTAAAACTATGCTTACATAACATTTAATAATGCAGCACGCTTATTAGAAATATTATATGAAGCCTCTCAAAATGGCTAAAAATGGTTCTTTTTAGACAACTGTAACTCTGTAAATAGAAACTGGATTCGTTCCCATACTAAAAAAAAAAAAAAAAGACCTACAAAAACACTGAACGCAAGTTTAGCGCGCCGCGAATATAGGCGACACATTTCTCGTCGAGCGAAGCATTCTGGCCATTATTGCTCCCATGTCTCCTCGCCTAAAACGCTGAAAACAACGTCTGGCACATAGACTTCTTAAAGTCATGCCTGACTTCCCAGAAGATCCGAATGAGATATTTGTATTCACCATACGAAGGAGTCGCGTGAAATCTTAGGTAGCTCGGCTGCGGGAGTATGTAATCCGGCAACGCCGCGTTTAACCAGTATTTTCACCGGGGAATTCTTCCAGTCACGCCGCCTCTCATATGTCTGGAGTGTTTCCACCCGAGTGCGACCAATCACCGACACTCTTGTTTGCACGCGCTCCGATCTCGGAGCGAATCTGGAATTCCAAAAGGGGCCTTCCCTCTCCCACCCCCTTTGAGAGATCCGTATTCATTTCCCCTGTCGTCAGTGTCTGGAATGCTTTCCTTTGTCGGAACGGGGACGACTGAAAATAATCTTTCCGGGACGTGCGCGCATTAATATCTCCCGGCCGAGAGGGTCTCCACAGCTCGGAAATATTCCCCGTTCTAACTCGGCTCATTTCGTGTCGATTCCAGTCACGATAAAAGGCAAGAGAAAAAAAAAGTAACAGCGGGAAATATTATAAAAGTAGAAAGTTTGAGGGGAGGGGGTACGGTGGGGGTGGCCGCATTCCGGAGATTTGCATAATAAGAGGCGAGTACACGCGGAGCTCCTAGAACGGTGGCTGTTAAAGCTCACGCAGATGGAATGGTGAAGTTTAACGGTGGATTGGAAGGTTACCTGTGGATATCCGCGAAGGACAATTATCCCCTTCCCTCCCACAACCACCCACAAATTAGTGTTTTCCTTGCTGATCTTCGATGTAAATGCGCCTGCCACCAGAACCCCCTGCTAATTTTTCTGCATTCTCCCGCGCCGGGGAATCTTGATTCTTGTTTTCCTCGCACGGCGCGACTATCATTAAACAGTTGGTAAGATTCTTGCAAGCTACTGCGCTTCGCATCAGCTGTTACACATCTTCCCGGGCGTAATTGAAAGAATATTTGCTCTCCTCTCCAGTCAGGTGCACTCTAGGTCGGTTAAATATTGAAGGGACTTGTTTCACGAATCAACTCAGATGTTGTCATTCAGTGAGCTGTCAACAGTCAGCGGATGAGCACTTGAATTGCCTTAATACTTCTATCACTTTCGTCAGATGTTATTAAAAATAAAACATTCGATGTACTGGACCACCTTAAATAGTCACTAATAGAATACCGGCTTAGCATAACGTTTTTATTGAACATATACGTACTCCTGGGACAGTCAAAATATACATTTCAATGAAGGACAGCATCGTAGTTTTGTTTGCTTGGCTATCCACAGTTTCAAAATTTTTGTTTTTATTTTCGTTTTAAGAGAACGTTGTTTTATAATGCACACTAGCATAAATAACTTACCACCTTTTTTTCTAGTAGGTTGTCAGATGTTTAACATCTCAACACCTAACAGAATAAAGTATTGCGGGAACATGTAGCTATACTTCACAACTGTAAATCCTATAAGATAATTTTATAAACTTATTGATAGTAAATTATTGTTAGTATTTTTTTTTCAGTTCCTGATGCTTCTTTTAGGGTAGAGATTCTCAAAGTGTCAGTTGATGATTTATGATGAATGTCTTCATGCCATATTACTGACCAGTACCACTGCCAGCCGATGCATCTTGACTTCATTTCACAAGTGGTAACTATCTTCTGCAATCTTAAGTATTCTGTGCAGTTCACTGACGACTGCCTGTAGTGTGAAACTTGTAATAACAAAAGATCGAATCGCGTGTTATCTGTAGAGACCGGGAAAATGTGTTGGTTCAATGACCCTCAAGACTAGCCTGCAAGAATATATGTCTGCTATATATACACACATTATCTACTCATTGGCAGCCCGCTAACACAATAATAACATGCGTTTAATTCAGAGGTAAACTTGGACATTTACTAGGACAGCAGACTGTGTACAAATCGCTGATGCTGTAAGGAACTGAGTTTTTTCGGTGTCTATGCAGGCTTACTGTGCAGAAATTAATATTCTGATTACTCTTGTATTTCGTTGTTAATTTTTTTCCGTTTGTCGCAACTACGGTATTATTTTTATTCAGTTATCGAAAAATTTTATTTTCTCACTCTTTAAGAAATGAATTCACTCAAACGCAATAGTCGGAAAACCAACGAATTTGTGGCGTAAATATTATTGCATCCTTCCATGCACATCGGTGGCTGTGCTTCATGGTTATTGGCAATGTGTTTTTGGGCACGTCTCTCATGTGACTACACCAATCAGAATAATGTTATAATGGCACCATATGGCTATAATTTGCCAACAGAACCCCTAAACAAATTATGGTTAGAAATACATCGAATCATTGACCATGAAGCTTAGCTGCAGATGAACACGCGATGCATTGAAACGAAATGTTGCAAAAATATTTTAACCACAACATTGTGGCTCTAACCATAGCAGAAAATATAATTGATTATGCAAATGTCATTGCGAAATCGCCTGTCTGTGCCTCTGAAGACCACAGTTACTCCCTACATCCGAAGAATGTGAGTTAGGCTACTGAGAACTTTGTTGCAGTCCTCGCAACTCTAAATTACAGACTGCAGTTCCACGAATTGTTACTGTGCGACTGCAAGCATGCACGCAAGTTGAATTCGTTGTGCATAGAGGTGACGTGACGTCTGACACGAATGAGCATGTCGGCCTTAACGGTCCTGCGTTTCTCAACGTCGGAGGTGATGATTTATCTTGGTTGGCGGAGAAGGGAGGTCGGATTGTAGGTTTGGTAGCAGTGCCCTTTACTGCTGAATGCCGTCTGCACGAGTCAATTCCCAGCAAGGAGAATGAAGAGGAAAAAGCGGATGAGCCAGACTCACGTGCATTTTGCTTTTGCGTGTTTTCAACATGACATCGCAGTATATTTTCGTGTATAACTTCGGTCTTTTCTAATATTTAGGGAGACAACAATAATAATAAAAATCGTCTTTCTTAGGCGCAGTTAAGGCATATATGCATTATCTTACACTGAACCCATATTAGGTACATACAACACTTTTTTTAGTGATTAAAATAAGAAAATCAATAGCAATAAACTGTACTGCCTAACTAACAGTAATAGCCTTAATGTTTACAAAAGACAGCCACGCTGAACTGGCATTTGAAAACTATATATAGTTTTAATATATAATTGAGGACGCAGAATCCTGAAGAAGTTGTACACAGTATGAACCAGAAGAAGTAATTTTGTATGTGACAACGTATAAAAAGTTAAGTCGAGTATTTTTAATTTGTCCACAAAGTAAACGTGCCTGAAGACTGGAACGTATCTCAGTTCCAGAAACGTTGCATCTGCTGTCGGCGAAAGTCGCTCTCAATAGCGTGTGACCACAAAAAAAAATCGGTTCAATTTACACACGGTGGTCGATGTCGACTAGTTAGATCTCTCGCCTTCCACCAAGGCGTTCCGGGTTTGATTCCATTCAGGGTCACAATGTGGGAATCGTGCCGGACGATGCCGCTAGTCGGCGGGTTTTCTCGGGGTACCCCCTTTCACCCGCCTCTTCATTCCGGCACAGCTCCATACTCACCTCGTATCACCCCTCACCAGCGCTTGAGTGCTTAGTGCTTACCAAAATCTCTTCTCTTCAGTTTATAATAATAACCCATTGAAGGAATCGTTCAAAGATCTCATTCACAAAGTGAATATATGTGGACGAATGCTGCCATTAAAACCGATTTTAAAACTACATCCTTAGATATAAAATGTACAATGCTTGATATTAATCAAAACTCTAAAAAATGTGTACGTAAAGAAAGATGAAGAATTTTTGTTTTTATTTAAAGAACCATGATATTAAAGTCAATTTCCAGGGTAGCATTTCTTCCAATATATTCACTTTAAGGACACATTAGTAACACGTGTTCAACTCCATTATTACAGGTAGTTACGAAGTTTATCGCGAACATTTTTTCGCATCCCTTTGTTTCAGTGTCTTGCGTGCAACTCTGGTTAATTGTTATTGGCAGCGTGTCTTTCCTCATCCATGTCTCTCGCTTGACTGCACCAATCATAATAAGGTTATTGTAACACAATAGGCTGCGATTTGCAAATATAACTCCAAGGCAAGTAAGAGATAAAATATTCAGTTAATGACCATGAACCACAAAGTACACACAAGGCAATGAAACGAAATTGTGTAATAATGTTATTTCCACAACATCTTGACTATAATTATAAGCTATCAACACACACACCACTCTCAATTCTGGCTTCCAGTATGTATATTTTTTAGGTTACTGCAACATTACTTAACAGCGAAACAATTCATGTTTAGAAAACTCTTACTCGTCAATAAAACCTGACGGGTAATAATATTATAAAGTACCTTTACAAAGCGAATTATAAAAAAAATTTAAGAACCAGTTCAGGCTAAGGCTTTTCAAAGCCAGTCTTGTCGTTAGCTCTCACTCTTATAGATATTTTTCCCCCTAGTTAAGCTGGTGTTTTGAGGAAAAATTCTCGTTGCAAAATATGTATGGTTGGTGATAACTTCCCAGTCGCGTAGCAGAGGAATGAACGAAGATTTGTAATTGACGTTATTTCTTAATGTGCATCAGGGGCCGCGAATCGTCGCCGTGGCTAGAACACTCACCTCCCACCAAGGCGATCCCCCTTCATTCCGGCGCCTCTCCATCATACCTCATGACACCCCATCGTTGTTAAGCGCTGACCAAATCCTCTCACTCACCCCTCACAAGCACTGAAGACATCTTCATTAAATGTGCATTATACTCCATCGTCCTATGCAATGCCTGAACACTGTTTGTAGGTGTTTACGAACAGTAACATGCTAGAATTTTGTAGGTGTGCTCAGTCACCACACTAAATTTAAGCATTTAACCTAGACAATTTTTTTTTGCAAACCTACATTCTTTGCGACTGTTTAACCTGTAGGACATTAATCTTAATTTGCCGTAAATAAAATCTTAAAAACGTATAAATTGCTTTGTAGCAAAAATAATGTTTCCCCATTAAAGCTTATAAAAAACTACAAGTAACTGTATTATAAACATTAGTACTAAACTATTTAATCAACAAGAAAGTATTTGTTACCATGACGGTACATTTTAAGCAAATTTAATGTGTCGAAGAAAGTGTTTTTAGAGTAAGGTACACTGTGAAAAAAACTTCCTAAAATGTTTAGGAAGTAATTAACCTTAACGCAGTAAGGTACACTTACCATACTTCCGCCTTGTAAATACGCAAACTTTAACATTTGTTACAATACAAGTCTGGTAACTTTACTATACATTTGACTGTTTTATAAAAAAATGTTTAGGAGTGCTACCATGGATGTCTGGGAAACAATTCTACCATACCTACTTTCTTAGCGCTCTTGTACGCACGTGTGGCAAATTTACAAACAGTTTTTTACAGTGTATTAAACAAGTTGTGAATAATTGCTTTTCAAGGTTTCAAGGTTGCAGGAGTTCAAAGTAAACATATATAATTTACAAATATATCTAAAAATATTTACTAAACTCGACAGAAGCAGTTTTTGAGTTCCTCGGAGCAAAAACAAAAATTCACTATATTTTTAGAAGTACTGTACAAGTATATCTTTGCATTCTCCATAAGATAAAATATAATTACATTCTCAAGGCCCAGAACCTCAATTTTTTCTTTCACCAAAAGAGTTTTTTTTACTGTTACTTAATTAATTTTTTTTTTTTTCGTTATTTTTAACTCAAAGCGTTACAATTTCATTGCTTAATTGTTGTGTTGCTTATGTCTAGTGTTTACATTTCCCAACCCAAATATGCCATAAATTCTCCACTTGAACATTCATTGTCAATGGCTGAACAAATTCGTTGACTTAAACAGAATTTCGTTATACTGTATTGTCATCTAAAAGAAAAAAGTATCCGTTAAGTTCTGTAAAATGATACTGTAATTTTTTTAATTCTGAGACTGAGTATGATAATAATAACAATAATAAAGATAATGATGATAATAATAATTTTCTCGGTACACACACATACTGAATTAGTAATTTCAAACATATTACGTACGACATATTTGGTCATAGAGAACTAATATCCGCAATGTACTATAGGACTACAGGGATTATGTTCCACGATAACAATTACCAGTTTATTCTTCACAATTTGTGTAATTATACTTACACATAATTCTAAAATATCCACAAAACATTTACACTGGAAAATAAAGTTTTGAAGCCACCACAAAATATTTTGCCATTGTGGACCTCACCAGATATTTTTATGGTGACATTTCTTTGTTGTCCTTAGTAGAGTTTTACAGTGACTACAAAAATTTCGTAAGAATTAAAATCATTTGATGAGGTACATGTTGAGAAAACATTTTGTAGCCACCACAAAACCGGTTTTTTTCTGTGTAAGTCAAGCATATTTCTGAGTCAGGACTTTACTTAGAGAAATTGAAACATTTTGCAAGTTCAATAATATGTATTTCTTTTTCTTTGGCAGCTGCCATAGCAACGAAATAACTTTTTATATCGGCTAGTTCGTTCGCTTCTTTTAAGAATTTTTTTATTTGTTATTTGCTCAGAATTGTACTATATGTGATTTTTTATCTATTGTACTATATATATATATATATATATATATATATATATATATATATATATATATATATATATCGAGAAAATCACTGAACAAAAGTAAACTTAACGCGAGTTTGTAGGTTTATGAAAACGAACGCGTTAATATATATACTTTTCTGAATATATCCTGTCTCTATAGATTAAGTCACATAAACTAGTAAAAGCAGGATAAATCACGTCGTAGGAGAGGAACTCGGCGAGAAAACTAGAAATATAAATGAAACTGTAAAATCTGATATTACTGTCACAAGTGTTCATACAGGAAGCGCATTTCAATTCCTGAGTTTCGAATCCTCTCTTGCTATTTGCGAGTGATCGATATGATAGAAGCGAGAGAAAGTCGCGTGTTTAATGTTTGATAAAATGTAAATGGAAGAAGTATAGGAAGAACCAGCTTCCCGTCTTCCCACCGAGCCAACTCGAAACCTCTATGTTCGCCGTCGACAAGACAAGCACGCACCGGCCTGTACAGGCAAAACCACCAACCATTTCGTTAATCAAGCTTACGTGAACGAAGAGAGCATTTTACCGGTGTAATAACCTTAAACGGTGGGCGTTATCAGACGGCCATCGCGGTTCACGAAAACCTTTATTTATTTTTTATTGTTTTCCTTTTCTTTCCCACTGTCTCTCTTTCTCTCTTTCTCTCTCTTTTCTTTCGTAGCCCTCCTCGCTCACTAATCTCTTTGGCCAGTGAAGAGGCGCTTGTTTCTGTTCTCACCGCGCGCACACACACACACGAACACTCAGGCACGCTAGGGCCCCTGGAACGACTTGCCCCTATCTCGTGTTGTCGAGAGTCTTCAGGGGTCAGCCGGGGCACCCCCACGCACGCACACACGCACCGCGGGGCACCCGTACTTCCCCCCAATCTCTCCCACAACTCCCATATCTCCCCTCCTCCCGCCAAGCTACTCCCTCATCAACCCGCGCGCCACCTTCAACGGATAATTAGAGGTTGTAAACATTGGCGGTAAGGTCGAGATTCCCCTATTCGCGCGCTGGGCCGACCCCTCCTTCTCCCCTCCTCTGAACCCACCTCCGACACTTTTTTCACTCCCGACTCCAACGTAGCCCTGGAATGTCTCAGGTGCTCGTGGGTGGAGGGTGAGGCGGATCTGGAGGGGAAGGTACCTTAGCCGCGGAGGAGGGAGGGATTGAGGGGAAGTAGGGATGCTGGGGTCCCGGCCACGGAGGAACATCAGTTTGGGACGCGACCGTCGTGTGGTGTGGTCGTGCTAAGGCGACGCGCGCGTCGAACTGACCAGGCGGGGACGTCGTTCGCGTGCACGTCCCGTCGTGCGAAGGATCGACGCGAAGCGGCGGTGTAAGTAAAATCTGTGCGCGAAGTTTGAAGTGACATGTGGCCGGTGTGAAGGAAGAGGAAGTTCCTTGAATCGCCGTCGTGGGTCTTCGGCAAGGAAAGACACGTCGGACGACGCATGGTACATACATTATCTTAATGCTACTGATATTTGTTCAAGGGTGTTGCTTATCCCCTAAGCCTTGACGAATACTTACATGTTAAATTACGTTAAGCAGGACCCAGTCATCTGTCTCGAACAAAAAACGTTTTCTGTGCTGAAAAGATGAAATTATTGCAACACGAATATAAATGCGGGAAAACATTTTTGAGTAGGTGTTTACAAGGGATTTTTTTAAACATGAAAATATTTATGTTTCATAGTTATCTGGGTATTGAGAATACAGCGTAAAGATTTACTTCCTATTTTTGCAAATCAGGAGCAAATCGCTAGAAATGAATTAATTTTCATGTAGGTAGTTTTCTCGTGTTTATTTTAATGTACGCTTTTGTAAGCCCTGATCGCAATTTCGTTAACCTGTAATTTCTTCCCTTGCTTGGTTGAACATTTTAAAGGTTTTGTTTTGTAACTTCACACTATAAATATCTGTGGGTTGTTCCTATGTTTTAGATTTCAAACTATAGCTCAGCTAGAAACAAAAGGCTAGTATTAAAGTGTTGTTTGTTTACATGCTGATTCAAGAAAATTTATATCCGAGCTATTGGAACTTTGTGTAATTTACAAGCGTGTACTCGTAAGCACACAAACAGCTAGGCCCGGTGAAAACAACGTAACTAGCTGGCAAAATTTCGTCGGTTATTAAGGTCATGCTCTTTAGTTTGTACTGTTTTTGCGGTAATTATTATTTTTTAAGAGGCCGTTCCAGTGCTTCAGGTGTGTGTATGCAACCCGCATTAACCCCATATGAATCAAGGCTAATATTACCTTCGTTATAGAAATAAGAGTATTGCACGTGTCAAAATTTTCTTCGCTCTTTATCAAAGACACAGTCGTTCTTATTTTCGATGCGTTCTGCAAAATCTAATTTAACAAACGGTTACATTGAAAACCTAATACAAAAAATTTACAATTTATAGTCTACCATTCTTTATACTTGACTTCGGCGAATGTAGGGAAAATAAGAACGACTGTGTCTTTCATAATACGCGAAGAAAATGTTGATATGTGAAATACTCTTATTGCTATAGCGAAGGTAAAATTAGCCCTGATTTATAAGGTTGTTAATGCGGGTTGCATAAATGCGCCTAAATCCTTAAGCTTAAACGAAAGCAGATATAAAAAATATGTCTGGAAGTTTTGTTTTAAATGGTTTTTGCCGTGATAGCTAATTTTTTTTTCAAAGCAAGAAATTATACGATTTTGACTAAAAAGTCAATTAACCATAAATCGTTAATTACATAATTAGTTAAAACCGTACTATTTACTCCCTTGAAAAAATCAGCCAACATGGAGAAGACAATTTTAAACAAAACTGCCCGACAGATTTTTTATGTTCTTTCGTTTAGGTATAAAAAATTAATATCGATAAACTACAGAGCATGGCCTTAATAGTGCGTGATAGATAAATAAACGCTGAAAACATAAATTGATTTCTACTCTTTATTCGAAGCGAATATGGATCAAATACTCAATGACAATCCTAGATAAATGGTATTTGCCAACTTTATGAGTTAATATTTATCCAGCATTACTAATTCGTTACGCGTGATCTCTTGCGCCGCAGTTAAATGCACGAGGTTCCGGCGTCAGAGGTTGTGCCTCAGAAGTTCGTAACACTGGAAACAATTTTGTTTAAAACGTTGGCTAAAACTATTGTCTAGGATTGCTATTGTTTAATTTTCGAAAATTAGCTTCATGAAACCTACAGTTATAGATTAATGCTTTTAGCGACGAATTATGTACCACGCCTTCTTAAGAGTCTAAAGTTTTACTTTTCTGTCGTATGTAAAAGTTTAAGCGTGGCCGAAGTTATTTAATAAAGAGAGTTTTTAAAATCACGTGTACACGCGCAGCTACTTGAAGTCTTGCCTACTCACTTGAGAAGTTTCAAGTGTGTGTCAAATATTTGCTTCCTCTATTGGAAAGACCATTACATGCTGTTAGGTATTTATTGTAAAGAAGACTTAGTAAATTTATGTTGGTAAGAAACCCCAATTTGGATAGGTTGTGTTACAAACGTGTATTGAGCCATTCTGTACAAACCAAATAACTGCTTTAACAGAAACGCCATAATATGCTACAAGATATATTCAACTAAAAATTAAAAAAAAAAAAAAAAAACCGGCTCACAGGATATTAAATTTCGATTCATTCCAACCAGTAGAAGTTGCTCCCATACCTTCAACAACTAGAAAAGAGCATATGTGTTTCAAACGGCTGAATATATTTTCTTGAATCTTGCTAAGAACACTCTCGATCAAGTCACTTTTCAAACAAAAAATAACTAAATCAAAATCGGTTTATCCTTTTAGGAGCCACAATGGCACAATCAGATACACACGTTAATCTTATAACACCTCTCTTTTTCCATGGAAATTCTTTGTAAAAAAAGCAAAGACGTTTCTTATAGAAATACTAAGTATGTGCAAGTAACACTACAAGGTATAGCCTACTTTTTGTACTTGCAATGGGAAAATGGTCATGAATGTGAACAGTTAAACAAATAATATTTACATGTGTTCAAAGAAATTGCTTAATGGCGTCCACGTCGCAAAAATTCATTTTTTTAAATGTTTGTACGGCATAATGTTCGTTTAATAGACGATACTTGTGACTACATTTTCCGCTTCTAATTTTTTTTTTTTTTGCTCTCACAGTCTTCCCATGGCGGCATGACATAGTCAAAATTTGAAAGTTACGGGAACATAGGGATAACAAAACTCGAGTGACACACTGGAATGAATTAACTTGCACTGAAAGTAGATACTATGGGCCATGCGCTAAAAGATTTAAAAACTCACAATGAAATTCCTTTCTATTTTTAAAAATAATTCTGAAAATTAGAAAATTTACGTCATTTACAGCAATTTTTTAAAATAATATAAAATACTTTGTTGTGTTTTTTGTTTTAATTTTTAGCTTATAACCCATAATAACTAATTTTTGTATCAATTATTTCATTCGAGAAAGTCTCTCGATTTTTGTTATTTCTATGTTCCCGTAACTTTCAAATTCTGACTTTGACATGCCGCTATGGGAAAATTATGTGTGCTAAAAAATCTTTACAAGTGGAAAATGCAGTCGCAAGTAACGTATATAAATCGAAAATTATGTCTAGCAAATATAAAATTATGAGTTTTCGCCACATGAACAACTTTAAGAGCGCCTGGAAAGCAACGCGGTGTGATCAAACGTGTAGTACAGTTTGCATACAATTAGGAGAACAACTGTAGTGGCGCTTCACTCGTGTGTCCCATGCAACATGTCCTACGTGCATGGTCAGAGATCCGGCATTTTTGAGAAACAATTTGAGAAAAAATATATTTAAACCCGCTGTACAGGTAAATTTCTTGCCACTGTTACTGAAACTCTTCCTTAAGAACTGAGAACCAAGTTGAGGGGGATTGATCCCCGTCACATCGGTTTTACAGTTTTTCTTATAAATCAGGGAATAGACACATTGTTTTACTTTTTTCACGCTGACAAGGCATAGTTTATAGTTGTATTCACTTTTTGGAATCTATATGACATTGTTTCTGTTAATTTTGTGGCCTCTGTAGTCGCTCCCGTAAATAAAGCAATTTTTTTCTTTTCAGCTGTTTTCCGTTGCAAAATAATGAATATATTATGGTTCCAGCACTTACAGAAAATCGATTAAGTTTGTATCTATACCCTGTCGTGACAAAATTTTGATACATCGACTGGAACAGAAGTTATCGAGAAGAAACAGATAGATCCAAGGTGGTAGGGATCAATACCCCTTAAAACCCGCATGAAGACACTCACTGACGGCCAAGCTACCTTGTCACATGCACAACTGACCACTCACTGGAGCAGCAGCCAATGCACAAGAAGCTGAGGACATATTGTACACAGGACTGTGAAGTACAGACGGTAGGTTGTTAAACCCGCGTAAAACCAGTGTCTCTACGCATGGTAGTCGCATTAACTCTGACCACGTTTACTTACATTTACAAATATTTCGAAGTTACTATAGAGATAAAATAGTTAATAGGAGTGCTAGAAATTTTTTCTTCACACTTTTAACTAAATGTTTTCCCTGTTACGCGATGGTTTACCCTAATAGGGCCTATCTTGCGGCGGATGCAATGCTACAAAATCACAACGGCATTAAATAGTTCACCAGAAAGTCATTATACTGACAACATGTATGCTCGCAAAGTTGGTAAACACTATTGTCTATGTTTGCTCTGTTTTGTTTTTCTTTACTAACAGATGAATGCGAATTTCAATAAAAAAAAATAGTTTAGAGTAGATTAAAGGACACCACGCCCTCTTCTAAGCGACACTGAATACTTTACGATGGCGCGCCTGTACACAGTCTGTTGTTGCAAGATTATTAGGAAACTGTACGCATGAGAGACATCTGCTTAGGAATAACATTCAAATAACATTACACGTTTGTATACACATTTCAGGTTCACCACTACACATTAAAGCATATATTTTCTAGCGCCAGAAAATTGCGAAAAATGGGTGTGTTTGCTCTCCTTTTTAAGTATGGAAATCTTGGCGCAGAATCTCTGAAAATTCATGGGCGTTCACAGCACAAATTTACCTTTACTATTACGTCATTTAATGATAGGGTCACCACTGAATGTCTCATAGAGGCGAGTTATTGTCGGCGAGAAGACAGCACGTCCAATTCAGAGACTTGCGCCTAGAGGTTATACTGAGGGGTGATGCTCGTACCGTGTAGTCCTTACCACCACCGCACTTCTAGGACTCGAATACGCTAAACAAGTTCTACCAATCTACAGCAATTTTCATCACCATTTTTTATTATTTGTACCAGATATTTTTTTCTTATTTTAGATAGAAAATGTGACTAAATTTGGATCTTATGAAATATTTTTCTCTCTCACAGTTTTCGCGCAATGGCTTGTTAAAGTCATATTTTGCATGTTTCCGTTTTAAGGACTACACTAAAACCAACTGATATACCAAACTAAAAAAATCACAGTAGATAAAGATATTGCAGGCTACAATTTCACGCTCATAAAAATAAAGAATAACAATAATCTGTATTAAAGAATGCTAAAACTAAAAATTAAAATTTTAAAAATTAATTTTTTTTTAAATACAAATAATTGTTATTCTTTATTTTTATGAGCATGACATTGTAACGTGCAATATCTTTATCCACTGTGATTTTTTTAGTTTGGTTCGTTTTGGTGTAGTCCTTAAAGCGGAACATGCAAAATATGAATTTAACAAGCCATTACGCGAAAACTATGAGAGGTAAA
The DNA here is from genome assembly GCA_003012365.1 of Medauroidea extradentata. Lineage (NCBI taxonomy): Eukaryota > Metazoa > Arthropoda > Insecta > Phasmatodea > Phasmatidae > Medauroidea > Medauroidea extradentata. The sequence continues at coordinate 38,699 of PNEQ01112103.1, forward strand.
ATCATTTCATAAGAACCAAATTTAGTCACTTTTTAGAAAAAAAAAACCTGGTACAAATAAAAAATAAAAAATAAAATGGTGATGAAAATTGCGGTACCCGCGCCCTTAAGAGGATCATGTCTTTTGACAGAAAGAATTTTCACGAATTCACTCGGGCTTAAATCTACGCTTCGACTTCTGTATTAATGGCTATTCACTACCAAGGGAGAACATTTGAAGATCTTCTTGTCAATAATAACATACATATTTTTTGCCGCAAACGTTAACATAGGGGTGCGATGAAACACTTATTATTATTGTTATTTACACTGTTGTGTTTATAATTAGAAGTGGCGGGAAGATACACACTAGTTGGGGAAAAAAATCGGGATTCAAAGATGTTTGTCTTACCTCGGCCGGTTGTTGGCTGAGTACAACGAGCCCATCGATTTCGTCAACTGTGGTACACAAAATAAAATCCGGCCTGATTAATGCCTCGTTAAATTTAGAAAATGTGCATTTTGTCAAAGTACCAAAACATTGATATTGTGTAGTGCTTTCTGACATGCCTTAACAACTCTATTCGTTTATATGTCACTGTTATTTAAATCCATCGGTCGCCTTCGGTTTTTTGTTGGTATGAAAAATATTACCGCATTTAATATAAATATAACGAAAGGGAAACAACCGAAATAATGACACTTTTGAGTTACGCACACCAGTAAGATAAATTAACTGTAGTATACTCTACCCAGTTAAAAAGAAAATGAAACCCGAAGTTCGTAATTTCTTTGAATTAGTTGAGTTTGCATTTAGTTGCTTATTTATTATTGGCTTAGCGCATTCATGGAGGTATAAAATTTATATAGGGCCAACTATGGTTTTTTAGAGTATACATTGTGGAGTCTAGCTTGCAGGTCATTGAATCCGCAACAATTTCCAGTCCTTGGTCATAACTTGATGTGTTGGCTACAATTGTTTGCATTAATATCGAGATGTCACTGTTTCGAATGCTATGTGATCTAAACATGAGCGCGAACATGGCGAGGGAGTGCGCATGTACTAAGGTCGACAATAGCTGGCTCATCACTTACATTCTCGTCTCTAAGTGCGAAGCGCACTGACTTCCCATCGTGGACTACTAACATGCACATTTTATTAGAAGCAGACTACAGTAACGAAACCCGCTTGTAGAAACACTCGACCCTTCCACTCTTCTTGTGAAGTATTTTGGGTCGAACCCCTGACTTGTCGAATTGTGGGATCCAAGCGTGACTAAACACGCCTCCTCTCAGCTAAGAACCAACCAAAACCAGATCCCTTTTCCCTCCGTCGTGACCGCTAAAGTTACATAGCCAGGTTCCTTTCCCCAAGAAAACCCCAAATATTCGTCTTAGTCATTCTCTTTGTACATGCTTCTTATTCGTACTTCACATGAAGGTCATGAATGGCCAGAAGTGTATAAAGTATTGTTCCATGCCTAGTGTTGCCGTCATCATTTAACACGTATTTATTTACTCACTTTCTTGTCTGTTTGTTCGGTAACGATAAGCTAGTGGCTGGAAACTTTAACATTGCTCAGAACTGGATGATAATGTAACTTTTTTGTCTGTCTGCTTGTCTGTTCAGTACGAGTTTTGCAATCGATTTTAAACTAACTTCCCGATTGGCTAAATACATGAATCTTTAAACATAGAACTAGATGGAAATGCAATGTAAGAGGAAAAATTTGTGTAAAATAATTATTTGAAAAAAAAAAATAGTACACCACGTTTTGGAAGATATGTATTAGACATTTCTCACTTACAAAACTAAAAAGCAGAAAATAATATTAAATTATTTTAATATACCACGTTTAGTAAGTGTAAAGTAATTTCTCGTATAAAAATATTTGTAATATTTCGAATAAAAAAAATGTGGAGTGCATGAATTTTACGCATGAATAGTTCACCTTGAACTCCGAATTGTATGAACTGTTGTATGAGTTTTACGGACACTTACTCTCTACGCTTCTTACTATTATCTATTGCATGCGCCCATGTTTTTTTTAATCTCGCAGATTGTTTCATAGTAGGAATTATTTTATACTTTTGGTCCGTTATAAAAAATATCACATATTAAAATTATTATTTTATATATATATATATATATATATATATATATATATATATATAAAGATATTTTCCACATTCAACAAAAAATGAAAAAAAAAAAAAAATCTTCGATTTGTGATCAACATATATCGATCTCGCCAATTATTTAGATAATGACGCGATTTTTGCTTGAGATTAATGTTTACTTAAATACTTGAAATGTAGTTTATTTATTTGTCAAAATTTGACTTCTAAAGTGGGTGAAAAATCATGAAACGGGATGAAAGGTGTTTCCTAATCGTCTGTATATTATTTATTCAACAGGCTATCGTCACTATTTCCACGTAAATTTTACACCCATAAAATTGCATTAATTGTTTACAACGTTACTTTTGAAATACGAACCCTGAGACGGTGAAAATACATGGAATGTGTTTTAGATAAATCCTAGAGTGCTATCGAACCTGTCGAGATATAGAGTTTTTTTTATTAACCGTCGATTACACTTTAACTCAATGGGTTGTCGTCGTAAATTTCACCTCAGTTAGATACTTATAAATTTTTAACACGTGACGGTAGGATTTTTCAGTGTTCGATCACTGAAATGTGTGAAAAAGCGCGAAATGTGTTTTCATCCACCCATGATATATCTACGCAACCAGTTTATATATCGACATATTTTTTGCTTCAGAATGATGCTTACGCAAATACGAAAAATCTTTATCTCAGTGTTTTTATGAAAAATAACTCTGAAATGCCCATTTTTAATGTAGTCTTTGTAAGCCTCTCAAAACAGACGATCCAAAAAAATGCAAGTACGTAATTAGAGAAGTAATTTATAGGGAAGTTAACATTCTGCAATTATACCATTGCACATTACTCTGTGTGCCCAGTGACTGATTATTTTATTTATTTTTAATTAACTTTAGACTGTATGTATTGAGGGCGCTGTCATCAATAATCCCGCTAGATGTAAACGAGCCATCACACCACGTGTACACTTATACCATGCAAATTCTCTTTCATATTCAATGTCTGTTTTGCTATGACTATAAATAAGGCCCGGGACAGTTCGGCAGGGATGGACTAAGGACAGTTTTCCACATGGCAACTATAGCTACGTAGCCAGCTGCAGAGTAAGCTTAACCTGCAGCTTGGCTATCCTAAGAGCCGAGCTACTAATCAGGGGGCCATTAAATATCGCCACCTGCTATTTGCACCGACGCAGCGTAACGCAAGTGCAGAGAACGTTAAATGCTTCTTCTATGGCATTACGTGAGTATATAATTCCAATGCAGCGCACCAGACGCAACGCAGGTGCGAATTTTGCGTTGCATCCATAAAAGGCGATATTTAATCGCCTCCTGGCGTACAAAGAGGTCCTTCAATTGAAGCAAATATTCGCTGTTATCAGTAAGACACGCGGGCAATGCTACAGGCGGTCTGCTAGCTAATGTCATACAAATTATTATGTATTCTTTTTCTATGCAGTTCTATGCCAGATATCCAACTGCGATTAAATTTCTGCAAAAAAAAATTAGCCTAAGGAAGACAAAACGAAGCAGAAGGACAGAATAGGATTCCCAAAAAAGTTTTTGTGAATAAGGTAACTTTTGTTAGTTGTTCGAATTAGTTTTTTAAAGCAGGTAGACTAAGCGGTGTAGAGGGGCAGAATGAGACACCCGGAAAAAACTTGAAAACTTTGGTCAGTTGTTATGCGTGCGTCCACGAAGTTTTAGCTGAAAAATAGACTAACTTTTGGAGGGAGGTGGGTCTAAATGGGGTATAGTTTCAGAAAGGTGTGCCCAAAAAGATTTTAATTAAATGAAAAAAATTGGTTCCTACCAAAACAAAATGTTTCTAAAACGGACATTAACGGCCCTCCATCTCATTTTGCCCCATTTAGAACTTATCAAAACTGATTTGTTTCAGAAATACTATCGCATTAAATTGAAAACCGCGCAAACGAAGTTGCGGGAACCAGCTAATTAAGTATGAGATCGAGTCTTGCAATCACGAAATATATTAGTGCGCCCTGTACAGGATGTAATAATGATTTTAATGAGTGTGATTTTAATCGTGATTCAAAACAAGATATAAATTAGCGAAACCAATATTTAGCTATAAATAATTTGAGTAAAAGTTTGAAATATGAGCTCAATGTGAAATTTATTTTCTGTTTTTATAACACTTTATTTTTGTTATTTCATAAGCAATACAATTATTTAATAAATGTTTAATTGAGAGATATTTATAGTTTCGCTAAAATCCAGACACGATCAATTTAATTGTTGCATACGTAAACAGGTTATTTAATTATCTTTGCTTAAGTGATCCGCCTGGGCACTCGATAAAACTATGTATTTATTCTTGGTGGCTGCATGTGCAGACATTTGGATATGTTGTGGTTCAGTATAAACTAAAAAAGCAGTTACGAAATATTTCGTGCCTAGTACAAGTTTCCATACGTGTACTTATTCAAACTCCAAAGAACGTATTTTTTGTCAGTATGGCTAACACTGGTGTTTCAAAATATTTCTAATTCAATAGTTCCGATACCCAAGTTTGGAGAGGCATGCGTCATACTTTTGGCATTATAAGCGTCCCATTAACATACGTCGTAGAGGCAATAAAAAGGAAGCTATACGGGGGACACATGTATGTGCGTAAAATAATGCTGCATTTAATTGGTTGACATAATTTACCGTAATATTTTTTTTCTCTGAAGAACTTTCAGCGATGGTGACCCTATAATACAGGTTACGTGCTGAATAAGGCTTCTGCCTACCTCGGAGCGCGGCGGGAGCAAGGATAAGTATTTACATGTTAAACTAAATTCCGTGTAGCTCAGTCACCCTTTGAGATATCGCTTTCGGATGGAAACCATTTTCTGCATTGAGAAGAGGAGAATACTGCTACGTAAACGAAAATGTGAAAAGAATTTTATGAGTATGGGGTTTCGAGTGTTTAATCGGCATAAAAACACTTATATGCTCATAGTTTTCAGGGTATTGATATAACTTGATAAAAGATTCCGTAGCAGTGTGGGCCGTATCGTACTGAACAAAAAAGTCATTGGTGGCATATATGTAGGTTTGAAAGTGACTGAGATATTTAGGAATATAATTTAACCTGTAACGCCCTATCCTTGCTGCCGCCGGAGCTCTGAGGAAGGCAGAGTCCTTAAGTCCAATGCTTTTGTAAATATTAAAAAGTCGATATTTTTCTCATCAGCATTCTGCAAAACTCTTTTTTGGGGTTCCACTTACGTGTTTATAATCGCCATGCTGTATTTTAAAAGCACGGTTTGAAATGTGTGTCCTATTAATAGAGCCACAATTTTGTGGCGAAAAGATTTTTGTACCATTTGGTTTCAATGCATTTTGTGCACATCTCTATATATGCATCATGGTCAATTACTGGATGTTTTAACTGTTGCTTTGGTGTTATACTGGCAAATCACAGACGCACGGTATCACAATAACATTACTCTGATTGGTGCAGCCGCGTGAGAGACGTGTCTGAACAGAGACAACGCTGCAAATATCCATGAAGTGGTGGAGAATTATTTTCGCGAGTAACTCGTAGTTTTTCCTAGTAATATATAAACACATTTAAGCGAGAACTTCAGGGCGAGTCGCCAATGAGAGCACAGTTTGTACCTTTCGTGTGATAAATCCAAACCAGCAGGGTCAGCATGGATCGGAACGATGATGGGATCGGCAACTCTGCCCGAGGAGGCGGTTATAATATGTAATGAGGGTGGGATGGGTAGGAAAATATTTCAACTTGATGTGTGTACATGGTAACACGTGTAAATGTTCTGTGCATCCTATAAGTCACGAGAGCATCTTCTCGATCTACTCCTGTCTACCTCTATGCTTTTGAGCTTGTTAAGTTACTACTTGAAGACCAAACTGCCCAATTTGCGCTGATAAAAAATCAACTGCAATAAAACTCTAATGAGCATATATACTCTGGTACATTTTATTGACTTCAAAACCAGCTGAAAATTTGAAGCAAAATACAATTTTTAGGGTTTAAAAAAAAAAAGAAAAGAACAGAACATATTTTTGAATTACAACTTTTAAAAAATTATCAAGTTTATCATATTTGTGCTTCAATTTACCCAATATTAATGTACCAGCAGTAACACATATTGTAAATATACAGGATTTTTTTTAATAGAATGATATTCATAATCCGTCGGAATACAAAACCAAATCCACAACCAAGTGGAAATGAATGCACACTCAAAATGTGTAAGAAAATAGCACGAAACGAATGTTATATGTAGTATACATAAAATAATGCGTAAAAATGTGCAGCGGACATTGCATTTAGTACTATATTTAACAAATATTTTACTCTATATAGGCTTTTCTTCAATCACACACAGAACTGCATGTAGACGTTTTTGACTTGGCGATCAACTAAATCTGATCACGTGACTGAGCAAACCTACATTACACCAGCTCTTGACTCAATACAACCGCCTGTAAAGACTAGACGATATGCTATAGGGATAGGTCAGTGGTTGAATTGCCGGGGAGATCTCCGAGAATTGTCTGAGGAAACTTATTACAGCTATAGACAACGTCGAATAACCACATAATATAAATGTACGCATTGTCAAAATAATTTTAAGAAGTATAAAGATAACAATGTGTAAGAGAATTTATAGAATATAAATATGTGGCCACCAGACACTCATGCAATCTACGTTCAAACATATTAAATGACATATACGTTAAATCAAGAGGTAGCAGGTTAAATAGTTTCTTTCTAACTGCCCAGGGGCCGTGTTTGGCGCAATGGCTAGAGCATTCACCTGTTTACCAAGGCGACCCCGGTGAGGTCAGTCCCAGGATTTTCGTATGTGAGAATCGTGTCGTACGATGCCGCTGTTCGCTGGGGTTTTCTCTGGGATCTCCCGTTTCCCCACCCCTTATTTTCCGGCACTGCTCCATACGTCATGTTACCAGCGCTAAAGACCTAGATGTTAAAAGATGAGCAAAATCTCTTCTTCACCTCGTAACTGTCCAACTTGCCAACTGATGCATCAACTAATTTTCCTCACGTGCGAAAATCGGAACAACCCCCGCAGGAAATGATATAAATAGGTGCCAGCAGTCTAGAATCTAAACGGCTCTACACTCGCTCAACGTCTCCCGTTGGTTGACAATATCGTGTTCTTCCGCTGTGACCGCTTCTGTCCTATAAAGAAACCGTTATGTAGTGAACAATATTTTGAGATGATGGTATATCGCGAATAATTTTTGTAGACAGCGTACCCTTCAAAACACTGTAGATTCTCGCAACATGTATGATTGGATGATACACGTCTGACACTCCGTATCTGTTTGCAGACCAACAAATGACATTAAATACTACAAGAGCGGGATTCTTATTGGTTCAGTCAAATGGGGTAACAGCTCCACGTACATGCGAAAGCCATAATATTCTGGTAAACTGAACGTGTGTTGGAATCCAGAAAACAGTAATGTTTTCCCGCGATAAACCATCACCTCTAAATCTTCCATAAACCGGTCACACGTGTAAATGACATCACGTTGAGGTTCATACCATTGGAGTCATCACAGTTTTTGTTCCGCTATGTACAAGGCAATGAAGTCTAGCCTGTATCCAAATAACGCGAAGTTCGTTAGTCCCTACATATAAGCGCTATTTCGCTGACTTACAGAAACTGCATACTTTCCATATAGATTCTTCTAACGTATCTCTTAAGCTCAAGTGAAAGATAAAAAATCTTGTTTGCTGCTGCCTTCAGAGTATCACTTTCCCCTTGACATATAAGTCAGACGAAACATTTCTTATTAATTGAGGTTCTGCGCTGCAGTAATTATTTCTTCTTGGGGTACTACGAAAGAGTTATTCTCAGCTGAAACTGGTTACTGATGGCGAGACATTATTACTCTGAACTAGAAGAAAGAATGTGTTATTTCTTTATTTTTTTTAACCTCTGTGTGTTTGTGTATATGTTTACGATCTCGTCCCTTCAATAATTGCCTTAGGCATCAAATTTACATCGTTTAAAATTAACATACTAATTAAATATGGACGGCATTTGAAATACTACGTATTTCGGGCCTGTAATTTGAGTATATTTGAATACTGAGAACATAGTCGACTTTAATAAAATAGTCGTGAGCAGTTTCGTTAGTTTCTCTGTCTTAATTTATTTTCTTATAATTGTATTTCTTTGGGTATCGCTGGCTGACAACAACCAATGCTATATCTGGTCTGAGCAGTAAACAAGATGTAGGGCCATTACATGTTTTGCGTACATCCTTGTCGTCAAGGTAAATCTTTTCGTGAAAATCGCTGTCGTCGCAGCTGTCAGCCTTCCGCGTGTCAGTGCAAAAAAACAAAAGTTCGAAATAGTAATTACGTTTTTAACATATATACAGAGAACGTGGCAATTGCCAAACTTTGGCTTGCATTGTTACTAGGGATCTAAAAAGTTTGCGTTTTTGTTTGAGCAGTATTTGAGCACTAACTAGAATTCAAATAACTTTTAAGTTTCGGCCACTCTCACTTGGATTCTATCTATCGAAAATTACACACCCTGTGTACGATGGACTTGTAAAACTATGCGCACATAATTTTAAACATACTGTCCAAAAAACCCTTAGCCTGACCATAAAATTCATACCAATACAGGGTCCGCGGTGGCCGAGGGGTCAGACCTCTCGCCTCCCACCAAGGCGATCCGGGTTCAATTCCCGGCGGGTCGGCGGGTTTTCTCGAGGATATCCCCGCCCTATTATTCCGGTAGTGCTCCACGTTCACATCACATCACCCCTCACCATAGCTCTCGATGTTAAGCGCTGACCAAAATCTCACTCACTCTCTCATACCAATACAGAAGCGGAACCGTCCCTTGTGTCGCGTCGGGGCATGGGTCCGAGTTTCTTCGCATTTAATGTCAATTATTTTTTAAAACATAAATGGGAACCGATATAATACACTCGCTTCGTAATTTTGCTATAACTGATTTAAAATGCATACTCTAATTTTGTCGAGTCAGAAGACTGCAAAATAGTTACTAATTACTTAACGAAATTTTATTTTAACTGATAAATTAGCTATACTCATCATACAGTTTGTCTCGAAAAATTACATTGCATTGTAAAACCAATTTGCAACAAAGTTACGAAGCAATTTTACGATATTGACTCTCGTGTGCATTTAAAAAAAATAATTATCTCGTAAGCCGAGGAACTCGGGCCCAAGCCAACGAGGCAGTAATACGGTACCGCTTTCAAAAAAACATGGAAGAACGTCAAATCTGATCGATATCTCCAGATGAGTTTTGCAGAACTAGGCTTGATCAATAGCAAAATCCTCTGCACCATACAGTGGCCTATCAGTCACAAGGTCCATATCTAGAGGTTAGTTCACACATGGAGCATAATAAGAGAGCCCCAGGGGGTGGCCATGCTGTAAACTGCCCAGGCACACACTTGAAGTCAGTGTATTTGTGCCCTTGTTGCTTGAACGTTTATGCATGTGGTGAATGTAGCCCATAAACATTGTTTCCGCCATAAGAACCCGAAGTTTGAAGATCTATAGATAAGGCCCGTAAGATTTTTGCACCAATTAGTTTCAGTCCTTACGTGCGCGCCTGCATCTCTGCATTGTGGTCAGTGATTAACATACAACGTCTGGAGGTTAAACCCGCAAATCACAGACGTGTTGTGTCACAATTATCAATGTACTGTTTGGCACAGTCAAATGAATAACAACTCTGCACAAAAAAAACTCTGCCAATAATCATGAAGTTGAGCTGCAGGTGTACGCGTAAGACACTGAAACAAAGTGGGGCAAAAAATTTTCGCGAAAACTACCGGGCCCTACCTTAAAAATGATTTATCGAATAGCACATGTGCCATGTTTATCTCAGTCAACGTTGATTGCAGAAAAATTTTTGAAAGAAAATTAAAACTTAACAACATGATTGCGTTTTGAAACACATTTCTGTGAGTACTGACATCGCCAGCTGTTTGTGGTTGGAAACCATTGTTTAACTAACTTAATACATTTATGCTAGTTTCCGCTATTTATTTAAAATTTTATGTGCACATTTCTTTGTTTTATTGCTATTGGAAAGAAAGCAGTTGCACACCGTCAGTGACTTACATATGCGCAAATGTGGCCGTATTTTCAGGTTAATTCGTTAGGTTTATCTGCATAAACAATTGCTTAACCACACAATTTACACAAAGCAAGTATGAAACATGGCAATTTTACTCATGAAATTTAACCGTAGCAGATGTATTTCACGTACCTGATCGCTTTTTACACCCGAATTCAGCGCACGTAACCATTTTCATTTAAATCTGTTCATTCTACAGTATCAATACCATACGAGGCGCTTACGAAAACCTTACTCGATCTACTCGGTGCTGTGTGTTGGTCTACAGTAACGGATTGTTCGCGCAAAACTGGCATATATACGTCGACTACAAGAAAGTCCCAACATGCCATCTCCTGTATACTCCTACCTCCATGGAGAGTCTTACTCCCATGTTAAACAACGGAGACCTTATTACAGACGAACACGTCCGGAGTAGGCTAAAATTCTTCCTGCCCCTCCCAATACAAATCAAGAGACTGATGCAAAAATGATGGATGGATGTCGCTTATTTGTCCAAAATGAGTTACAAATATAAATACAAAGTACCAGGAGCGTAGTAGAATGTACCGCCAGAATTTCATACCATACACGCCAACTGTCAATGAGTTAACAGTAGTTTTCATTTCAACATACAATGTTTCAGTAAAGTGGTTTCGAAATTTATAATGTCTCTACTGCAAAATTCATTCCTATAGTGACATCCACCATTATTTCCGTGGACTCTTCAAATATACGCATAACGAACAATGCAAGCTGTTTTAGGATTACTATTGTTATAATATAATTTTCTTTATACTTATATTTCAGTATTACTGAATAATACTATTTTTAGTGGCATGCATTATTACAGAGAAGTAATTTAATTTGTTGCGATTTCATTGTATTGTTTATTTTTCGTTGATAAGTTTTCTGACGGAGGTGGGAAACGTCGGCAATATTCGGATAAGGATTCGTTTACCCTATTTCGTTTACGAGGATCTGCATACGACTACTGCAGTCATAAACAAACTAACATAGTGTCCAAAGATAACGTTAATTCTACTACGGGTTAGGAAGCTCAATGCTATTAGGTTGGTAGTGCACAATTTCCACCGATAATTGCACTGCCCTCGGTAAGGGGTCAACTTTAACTAGGCTCTTATGTACTGTTAAAAATTTCCGTAAATTCACGGAAATATTTACAGAAAAGTACTGTAATTTTACGGAAGTGGCTTCTGTAATTTTTGTTTACGGAAATTTGTCCGTATTGCCAGTTTACGTATGTTTGACCTAACTTTCCATAAATTAATGGAAATATGTTTCTAAAATTTTAAAGTGTATTTTACTGTGTTTCTTTATAATCACAATGAATCCTGGAGTTAATGTGTGCATGCACAATGGTGCTAAACGACAAGAAGACAAGACAAGCTGAGGTAATAGAAGTTAAGCGCTGCTTCCTGGTTGTTCACACTTTGCCGCGAAGAGTAGAGCAATACAAACAAGGACTCGTATCGCGCATGGACAAAGGGCCGAACAGTGACTGAAGTGTTCTGAGTAGTGACTGCGTGGGCGTTTTGACCCAACTGGGAGCAAAACCGGCATAAGATGCATTTGAATAGCATTAGTCCCCCCTCCCCCAGGTGTGCTATTGGCATACAGGGCCATTATGGGGTCTTTCGGTACGAATAGCACCTACGTGCCATGAGGTCTGTGATTGGCTGAGAGCTTAAGCGCCGCCCTAGAAGGGGTTGGGGAGGGGAGTGAGGGGGGAGGGGAAGTGAGGATAATGGACCCTTTTGGTACACGTTATGCCTAAACACCATGAGGGGGCAGTGAATGTCTGCCCCCTCTCCTGCACACTATGCTTGTACTAGCCTATCTCTACCCTTATGGCACACCCCCTCCCTGTCATAACCCCACTCTACTTATGATATACCCCTGTCCTCTCTTAAAGCATACCCCTGTAGCCTTTCTTGCCCCTCCCTTTCCTTATAACATACCCTTCTAGCCTACCCCACTCAGTGACCACACACATCTTGTGTTCACCTAGCTTCATCACAGCTGAAAAAAATCGCACCTGTTCTCTGTGTTTCGCGCTAGGGGGTACGTACCTTTGATGTTATTTATTTCTATAGAATAAAATCTTTTTCTCAAAATGTAACTAATGAAGTTCTCTAAAATCAGGATGTTAAATACAAGAGTTGTTTCTTAGAAAGTTGATATCTTACCACTGCATGGAACTCGCTTACTCGTAAATTGTCACTGTGGTACAATGCTTAGAGCTTCTACCTAAGTTCGTGGGTTCGAATCCCAGGAAATCCGAAAAATTTTTCAGGTTACTAAATAGTGTGTCAGAATCTCGAGAAAACATAGTTAATAAGAAAATGTAGTATTTCTGGAAAATGGAGTGCTAGTAGATCAAAGAAGCTGAAATTTTTTGCGGAAAACGGATTGTCCGTGATTTTACGGATGGTTCCGTTATCAAGAAAAACTGAGAGTACGTTACTTTACGAAGATTTCTGGATAATTTTTTGCCAGTACTTTTCCGTAATTTTACGGAAATTTTTTCTAACAGTGTGGTGAGATTTTTGGATGCATAGTTTAACATTGCCAAGGAAGGAATTTCTTTCCTTAAGCGCTAGCTTAAGGTTGACGCCTATACAGTAAATATACAGGATGACCGTAAACAAACGCATAATAACAACACAACGAGAATATTGGGTTGAATTAGAGACGAAAATGCTATCGGCAAAGTGTACAACGAAATGTTATATGCACGGCTTGGGAACATATATCTTACTTGTCTAACTATTACTATTCTGACCCGGATATTCTGGGTGCAAGGTTAAAATCCCGAGCAGTCCAAAAATGATTCTACGTTTACTTGACGTAACGTACATAAAATAACACCTGATTGTGGAGCACAAGAAGGAGACTTTCTCCGAGCACTGTTGCCACATTGTACACGTAAAATGTTGTCGTACAACATTATCCCAGTGTACTTATTATGAGGTTTGTTTCTGGACAACCTGTATATTTTTGTGCATATTGTGAAACTTTACTAGATGAAATAATTAACTGTATTTTAAATATCATTTTCTCTTAAACCTAACCAACCGTCTTCACACAAGTTGGTCATTACAGTACCAGCAACATGCCGAAAAATCAGTAATTCGTGTTAAACCTATTGTATTCTATTCTACTGCGTTTATCACAATTTTATTTTTTTTTTTACCGCAAAACGCTATATTCGTTACAAAATGACCAGTATATTTCTCACGACCGAAATAACTATTTAATTTTGTTATGAGGGTACTGGATTGGGCAATGAAACAGTGTCTAATCGTAAATGAAATGAGCGTTTCATTTACGTCTGTCTTGTGTCTTAGAGCCCGCCGTAACCAGGTACTCTTGCATTACAGACACCGCCACATCTTTTCGCGTCTCTACACGTTCCTATAATATTACCTGTGCGTGTCGTCTCTTTCTAGAAGAGTTGTTATATGATTCTTGTTGTAATGTGAAGGTTTCATTACATGTGAATTTATTGTGCGTTTATTGCAGTAACTATAAAAAGTGCGATACCACTGCTTCATGCGTTTAATTTAACTATTGCGAGTTTTAAAAATCTACTATAAACTGCTTTCTTTTAATTGCGGCTATTTGAGATTGATACACAAGGTGACAATATTTACTGCCAATATATATGTTCGGTAAGTATAATGACTTGTTTGCTGTTCGAAAGCATTCCTACGTTTTTTGTTTACTCAAATACTGAACATTAATATTTGTAATCAGCTAATTAAAGCATATTTAAATTATTTTCTGTTTTATACGGACGTGTTGCTCTTTAATTTTTTGTGACTTAAGAGGGGTTATCACGCTCATAAACACACATTAACATTGAATTCGGTTTCTCTGAAATTATACGGCATGTGTTCTCATTATTATAGATGATGTCATATCGAAAAAAAAAAAATTGTTTGCCAACATACCGTTGAAAATGCAGCAGTTTCTTTCAACACGTATGCTCGGGTTATAAATACTGACACAACGTAGCTGTCTGCAGACCGATATCCGTGCATCAATTTTTACAATAGCAGAATCCTTATTGGCTCAGTCAAATTAGGTAACATATCAGCACGTACAAGTGAAAGCTAGTCATCTTTTGATAAGCCGAACGTACATTGGAACCCAGCAAACAGTCCAGATTTCCTGCGATAAATTATTATCTGCACTTATTATTTTAGTGATGTGCTGGTTCGACAGTTATTTCAGCCGATTCCGATTATCCACAGCACCTAATTCCAGCGAAATTCTAACTGCTTTGACGACATATTTTTCTGGTAGTAGCTATCTACCTAATACAAGTCATTGTTTCAAATGCTACAGCAGTTACAAATGAGAAAATGTGGAATTTTAATTGGAGGGAAATATACCTCTGTAAAATAAATTTCTATTGCACAGCAACTCTATAGAGTTCAAAGAGCCACGAGGTCAGTGACCTCTTTCAAGCAAACACTGATGGGTACTAAAGGTCGGCCGTTCGTGGTGATAAATCTCTTTCAGCAGAAGGATCTGCTGGTGTCGAATTTTCGTTTCACCACTCGAACACTAGACGCGAGAGACGCCTTTACCTTTTAGGAAGTGATTAATTCACTGGCTGGGCCAACAGGTTTCAAGTTACCGACGCTTGGCAGCTTACTGACGTGGCGGTATTGAGTGCCGCGTCTGCACATATATCACGCGTGTCATTCAGTTACAGTACTGCCAATTACGGTTTCGAATACCCACCGGACATTCGCATTACATCTATTAAATTTGTATAAAACGTTATTATGCATAATTGTAAAGTCATTAATAGTAGTGCGGTTAAAATTTAAAATTGTTCACATTATATATATATATACATACATACATACATACATACATACATACATACCTACACCATCCGCCTGATTGCGATGAAAATTCTGGTGAGTTGTACGTCCGTCCGCAAATATTTCTGACAAAATTCTATTTGCTACAAGGGGGATGTGGTGTGTGAGGGCAGAACGAGGTACATAAGAAATTAAGTGAAACAATTAATGTTTCAAAAGTTTCCAAAACGGTCATTAATGTCCCTTAACATATCATCTTGCACCATTTATAATTTCACATTTTTTCTGTTTAAAAAAAACTATAATTAATCACTTTAAATATTATTATCAGTATGGATATCATTCATTATATTAATATTGAAGTACCAAAAACTGGAAGTATTATTTTTTTCTTGTTTTTATTTCTAAAAATAAAATAATTTTTATTTATTTTTTGTATAATTACGTATGTTTACAATAGTTTGGAGTCCTTGTACTGAACTTTTTCTCAACTCAAAGATGCTGTGCTTTATAATCAGTCAAATAAAAGCATTGGATTCGCTAATCTTATACATTTTTCTTTAATTTCGTATTAAATTGGAAACCCCGCAAACGAAGTCGCGGACAGCAGCTAGTATAAAATAAAAGAAAAAAAAATTAAACTGTCAAGCAGCTTAAATGTCTCGTCGTAAATACAGACATAATTAAGGTAGTCTTGTTATGTGAAATTTTATTAATTACAGTGCAATGTTCCTCTGAAATAAAATGTGCAAGATATTTTATCATATTTCTATCACCATAAAAATGTTTAGAACTTATACAACAAAGCCGTTCTAACTAAAATATTTTCCAAAACATTTTTCAACTGTAAATATTTAAATTGCTTTAAAATATTTAAAATACCTACTAGAACGAGTGAATGAACGATTATTGTAGGAGTGTTTGATATTGAACAAAATTAGCAATTGCAGCATTTCGCATGTGACAAACATTTTTTGTCTGTTACAGTTAATTTTTTTTATCGGCCGCCAAACATATTTTAGTGAGGTTACATACAAATATAGTAACATTCACAAGAAATAATTTGGAATACAAAAACTTCTTGCGAATACAAAAATAGTTGTGTGTATGTATACGTTTCCAGAAATCGTAAAAGTATATTAGCCACAGAAATTGTATGTAAATTGCTGTAGTTGTATAAGTCCAAGCATTTATTGTCAAGCTAGCGACATTTTCCCCCATAAGTACAACCATTTTTCTTAAATTATATGACTTGGAAAACTGTCTCTTTTCAGGAAAGTGGAAAAATATGATGTCTATATATGCCATGTTTGACTTTATTCCTATCAAAAGACTTCAAATATATGAAAAACAGTAAAAATTAATTAAATATTATTTTTAGGGTTAGATGCTCAGTTTCCTTAAGAGTGTTGCCTGATTTGACAGCTGTGAGAATTTTGTATAGGGAAACCCATTCTAACGAAATTGCATTTGGAAAACTTCAAACAAAAACCAATTTGTGAGAAATCGTATTGTGAATCACTGATCAGAGCAAAATATGTTAATTTGCTTTTTACTATTTTTCCATCAAATTGTCAAACTTTCAAAATGTTCCAGAAATCAGGCTGTACGTTTTTGGCACAAAAGTCTTCAGCAGACAAGAAATATGGGTTTTTGTACACAAAAAAGTCAGTGGTGGCATTTATCTGTTGTAAACAGGAACCTATAAAAAGTGAATATTGGTACAAAATATTTGGTGCAGGGGCAAAGTGTAAAGGAGAGCAAAGATACCATCGCTGGGAAGATGGCCATCTACTGGGCGCAAGGGGTGCGAGGCGCCGACTCTGTCTAGGCGAGCGAGGAGATAAGCAGTAAGATAATCCCCTGAGGACGCACGAAAGTGATATGTGATGGAGGGGGAAGGTGGCATTTGTCCTTGAGCTTTTCTACTTTTTTTTTACGACAAGTCGCCTGACATAATTCCACCGACACCGACACTTATTCAAGTTCTCATCTTTACCCCACCCCTCACTTACGGCTTACTCATAGATAGTTCATGTAGTGGAAGAGCGAAATGGTTATCGCTGTGTAGCGTGGACAGCTACACGAAATACTACCCGCACAACAAAAGGCTATAGCAGGCCAACCAGGCAACAGTGTTAAGGGAAAGGAGAAAAGTACAGCCCTAGCAGCTGTAGTCCAGTCCTTTGGCCTTCGACACGTGCAACAACACCACACTGTTGCAGATCTGATTTTCGTCTTATTGGATTATAACGAGCGAGATCGGAAGTTGCGAGCGCAGGCTTTAAGGGCGACCCTTGCTTTCTCATCACTTACTTAATCGTCACTCAACTGGTGGCTGCTTTCCCTTCGAAAATAGCGGTTTAAAAAGTTTATGCATAACGATATTCTGGCATACCATTAGGTTAAGGAAACATACAATTAGAAATTTCTGTTTTCAAGATTTCGTAAACATTCTTATTAATATGCAAATTTAACGTATGAAAAGGGCTCAATTTTGACCAAGCTTAACAACTCGCAGAAAATAAAGTAATCTCGGCCTACTTAAGTTCATCAAAATAATAGAAACGAGGAAAGTTACTTATCACCTTCGTTCGTAGCGAATAGTTTGTACAAAGAATAATTTTTATTCATATTTGATTTATATTATTTCAGTCTATGAACTGTAAAAATTTATTTCGAGCCGATAAACTTCCTTTCCCCTCCCTCCTCCTTAAAACTACCCAACCCCTTTCTGTGTAAACTGTAGACCTGTCATGTAAACAATGAAAGGGTTCCATATGTCCCTTGTATCCGCGCAATATCGGCCTAACGTGCAATGCTAGGTACCCAAGCAAAGCGACAAGCATTTACAAATAACTGCAGCAATTTAACGCCCTCTTAAGGGTGTTCAAGTGCGATAAAATCATAATTTTATATTTTGATGAAATATTCATAGTTTTGTAGACGATACTTGTGAGTACATTTTACTCTCACGAAACAATTCACTGTTAACTTACAACACAAAAAATCCATAACGTAATATTTTGAATTTATAAAGAAATCGCAAAAGTGCAGACAAAAGTTACAGATTCAGCAATTTTTTTAAAATACAAAAACAATTCGCGGGATTTTTTCAAATGTTTTATTACGTTGCCCATGGTATGTTATTTCACTGTGAATTATTCACCAACGTAAGTCAATTGATTTTCACTTTTTGCATGGCAGCGGAACATACAAATTTTGACTTTGACGCACCGTTATAAGTTAACTACGTCAGCTAAAATCGTTTCGCAAGAGAAAACTGTACTCACAAGTATCGTCTACGAAAGTATCAATATTTCATGTAAATATAAAATTATGACTTTAACGCTCTGTTTTCCCCTTAAGAGTTACTGGACCGGACGCGTGCCCGTACTGTAACGTGGTACGGAAAGTACTTTTTTCTTGTGTAATTATTAAAAATGCTTCCAATCCGTTTATCTAGGAAAAGAAGACACGTCAAACTGTGTCTCTATGATTTTAAAAATGCCATCCGCTATTTAAAAACATGATTTCCAAGCTCTTCAAAAGTGCTAAAAATGACATATTCGCGTGCTGTAGATGAGAAAATATCAACCAGTTTAACAGAGGTGCCAATTACAACGAATTATCCGTAGTTTATACGAATTACGATGGTTTACTGTAAATGAACAGTCATTTCCCATTGTGTTTGCATATTTTTCGATTCGTAGCTGTGTGGATCGTATGACACGCTATTTCTATTCTCACGCTCCGACACACAAACATTGTATTGTTTATCGCTTTTTTAGTTTGCCGAAACCATATTTTGATGATGGTAGCGTAGTTACGAACTAGTGTGTTTACACTTTGCGCGGCACTCGTCGGAAGGTTCTCGTATCTCGTATGAATCTCGTACAATCGATTGTTCATATTACGTCGGGCGAGATCGCAGTCTTCCGACTTATCGATTAGTTGGTGATGTTGACTCATGCAGTCGAATCGAGTCGTGCGTGGATATTGTTGCTTCTTCCGCTGATCGGCCATATTGGAAACTTATCAATGTTGTCGTAGTTTAACGAAAGTATATTGATGTGAATTTTTAAATTCGATTATGAGTTTGAAACAGATCAGTGTTGGAGAAATATCGTTCAGAATATTCACAGTTGTGGACAGGTTTGTGCTTCTAACGTATCTCAACAACACGTGTTTTGTGAATCGTGCAATTGTGACTTCAGTGTAAACACGGTGGAAAAGATGCCGTCGTCAATACATAGTTACGGTGAAAACACATCAAGCATTTTCGAAGTTAGAAATTTGGAGGATAAATAAATTATAATTAAGTGATGCTGTAAATGTAACAACAAATGCCGAAGTTACCGACGAACAGGTAATGTGATTGTGTATAGGCCTACACATTTAAAGGCCGTGCTAGAATCGCCAAAGAACCGTAAAAATTGAACACACACTTTTGAGTGACGCATGCTATAACACACCGTACCGCTGCTTAGCCGCCCTAAGGGCCGGTTGCACCATTGAGGTTTGTCACTGGATCCGAGATTGAATTCAGATTCGATCTTAGATCGAGACATACAACTGTTGCACCATGTAAGATCGAAGTTGAAACTGAGATCGACTCGAACCTTACGTCAAACCGCCAATTGTGGTGGTTTGAAGATTTCGATCCGAGATTCAAATGCCAAAAGACAAAAA
>PNEQ01112104.1:0-58385 GCA_003012365.1 Medauroidea extradentata
CCAATAGCATAATTCGTTTCATTTATACTTTCAATCTTGCCATTTGAAACCAAGATCGAGTAATCGGAGATCGCTATTTGCATAAATTCCTTGGTGCAACACAACAACATTGGAACTCGGATTGACCTGGAGATCGGGGTGAAACCAAGATTCTTCGATCTTGGTTTGAAGGTGTTATTGGTGCAACCGGCCCTAAGAGTTACTGGACGCTAGTTTTTGAGGCAGGGTAGCGGGGAAGGCGGCAAGTCGTCGAATGTAATGTCGGTCAAACACCTCATCGCCTCTAAGCGCGGAGTATTAAGAGTGCTCAAGTGCGATAAAATCATTATTTTTTATTTTTATGACATATTGTTAGTTTTGTAGACGATACTTGTGAGTAGATTTTACTCATACGAAACAATCTCAGTTCTCATAGTTTTCTCTCAACGGGATGTCAAAGTCAAAATTTGCTTGTTCCACTGACCTACTCAAACAAAATAATTCACTGTGAACTTACATCCCATGAGCTATGCAATAAAACATTAAAAATAACCCACGAAATAATCTCTTGAATTAAAAAAAAAATCGCAAAAGTACATACAAAAAGTTGCAAATTCAGATTTTTTTTTTTAAATACAAAAACATTTCTCAGGATTATTTCAAATGTTTTATTACGTAGCCCGTAGTATGTTATTTCACTGTGAATTATTTCACTACGTAAGTCAATTGGTTTTCATTATTTTCATGGAAGCGTAACATGCAAATTTTGACTTTGACGCACCGTTATGAGAAAACTATGAGAGCTAAAATTGTTTTGTAAAAGGTAACTGCACTGAGAAGTATCGTCTACAAAACTAACACTATTTCATAAAAACATACAGTTTCGACTTTATCGCACTTGAACTCCTTAAGGGGCCTCCTTAGATAGGCTGCGTTTGTTTGTGTGAGGCAGGAGCGGTAAGAGTGCCTTTTATATGGAGTGCTGTGCTTAACTGTTATCCTTTTTCCTTTGAAACTTTAAGCGGTGACCACATTATTTTATTTACGCAAAAGTCTAACGCTTGTTTCTAAAGCTGTATTTTTTTTTCAATCATGTCTGTAAAAGACATTTTTGGCTGTTTTGAGGGGCACATAATTGATGTTTCTAATTAACGTACCGAAGTCTAATATTGCGAAATTTGGCGTTTTTCATGTCCTTTTTAGGTATGTCGATCTTAGAGCAGCATATTTTAAAAGATATAGGCGTGTACAGTACACCTGTAGCTTCAATATCACGTCTTTAAATGATAGGGCCACCATAGAAAGTGTCGTAGAGGCTAGTTGTATGGGAGAAGACTGTACGGAGGTTCAGTGAATTGCTCATAGAGGCTAGTATGAGGCGTGATTCTCGTGCTGTGTCGTCCTTACAGTTTCCGCACTTCTAGACCTCGAACGCGCAAAATACGTTACACAGGCGGTCACCTTAAGGGTGTTCAAGTGCGATAAAGTCGTAATTTTATATTTATATGAAATATTGTTAGCTTTGTAGACTATGCCTATGAGTGCAGTTTCCTCTCACGAAACAATTTTTGCTCTCATAATTTGCTCATAACGTAGCGACAAAGTCAAAATTTGCATGTTCTGCTGCCATGCTAATATTAAAAACCAATTGACTTGCGTACGTGAAATAATTCACAGTGAAATAACATACTATGAGCTATGTAATAAAACGTATGAAAAATCCCGCGAACGGTTTTTGCATTTAAAAAAATTGCTGAATTTGCAATTTTTTTGTACATTTGCTTTTTTTTATTCAAAATATTACGTTGCGAGTTTTTTAGTGTTTTATTGCATAGCTCGTGGGATGGAAGTTCACAGTGAATTATTTTGTTTTAGTAGGTCAGTCGGTTTTAACTATTTGCATGGCAGTATAACAAGCAAATTTTGACTTTGAAGTCCCTCTATGAGAAAACTGTGACAGCTAAAATTTTTTCGTATGAGTAAAATGTACTTATAAGTATCGTCTACAAAACTATCAGTATTTCATAAAAATATAAAGTTATGATTTTATCGCACTTTAACAGCCTTAATTAAGAGCGTTCAAGTGAGAAAAAAGCATAATATTATATTTGTATACAATAGGTAGAGATGATGGTTTATCGCAGGAAAACTTGACTGTTTGCTAGGTTTCAACGTACGTTCAGCTTACCAGAAGATTACTGGCTTTAGCTTGTACTTGGAGCTGTTGCCCTATTTGACTGAGCCAATAAGAAGGAGCTGTTGTAATATTTGATGTCTGTTATTGGTCTGCAGACAGCTACGTCTTGTCAGGTGTGTATCACTCAGTCATTCACGTTGCAAGAATATGCTGGCACGAAAAATTTTCGCGATATATCATCCTCTCTAACAATAAGGTTTAAGAAAAAAATAGCTCAGCCAGTTTTTCCATAATGGCATTTCAAAGTCAAAATTTGCTTAGGCCATGTTTTTAATTTATAAAAAACTTTAAAAGCAGTAAACATAATGGAATTTAAAAAAAATAACTCATCAAAACTACATGTCATGGTCTACGGTTTCAAGCATAAAAATATCCCATTATAAACATTTTTGTATTTAAAAAATTCATAAAGTAACAAAAATGTGCAAACATTTGAAATATTTTTTGAATAGATGTAATTAGTTTTTTCTATGCTTCAAACCGTAGCCCCGTGACATGTAGTTTTGATGTTTTTTTTTCTTTCATTTCATTATATTTACTGGTTTTCAAGTTTTGTATCAAGCAAAAATATGCAAATTTCGATTTAGAAATGCCATTATAGGAAAACTGACTATTTTTTTTTTCGTAAGAAAAATATACCCCGAAGTAACGTCTGTAGAACTTACACTACTTCATACAAATATAAAATAGTAATTTTTCCACACTCGAATACCCTTAAGAAAACAACAATGTTTGTCTTTTAAACTTAAGTAACCTTAATTTAAATTAACAAATCTAAACTAAACTGTCTCATGGGACTAAGAAAGGAGGGGGGGGGGAGGTCTGGGTAGAACGGGACACGTGAGGAGTGGGCTCGAATCCTGGCGATGTTCCCCGATCATTGCCGAACACAGAACCACTCTTATGCCCCCGAGCACGGCCTTAGAGGTTCAGGCCTGAACACTGCTATAAAATATTAACTCCCTTGTGGGTGATTTTAGTTCCTTTATTAATTGTAAATATAAGTGAAAATTGGAGGCGCCCCAAGCACTAGTGCTAGTAATTATTTTTACAACATTAAATTTATTATACAGTATTTTTAAAGTACAAATATTAGAAACTTTCTTAAGTTTAACCAGAACATTTACTTAACACTTTAGTTTTTATTAAAATAACGAACTTCTCTTTACAACAGCACCACTGCGATAGTGGCGTCAGCAGTTTTGTTCAGTCATAAGGCGGTCAAAGATAAAATATTGAATAGTAGGTGAGTGTCCAGCCAGGCCCGTACTTCTAAGACCGTAATGGGGCCGCGGTGGCCGAGGGGTCAGACCTCTCGCCTCCCACCAAGGCGATCCGGGTTCGCTTCCCGGTGGGGTCGGTCCCCGCGTTTTCGAATGTGGGAATCGTGCCGAACTGGTTTTCTCGAGGATCTCCCGTTTCCCCCGCCCTCTCATTCCGGCGCCGCTCCATGCTCACCTCATGTCAACCCTCACCAGCGCTGAAGAACTCTTTCACTCACACATTCTAAGACCGTGCTCTCGAGACATAAGTCAGGCGACGCTGTCAGCGACATTCGAGGCCGAGCTGTCAGTCAGTTCCACGCGGTGGCACGGCGCGCCTCAGAGCGGACCCGGGTATAGAAACCGTGGTAAAGTGAAAGTTTTGCGTCCGCGGGGCTTCTTGAGGAGGTCCCAGACCCAGGCTTTAGTAGAACCCTTCTAGTGTCTCGATCACAAGTACGCGCTCTGCCCTCCTCCCCCCTACATTTCAATATTTCCCCTTGCCGTTCATCACATCGCGAACTGTTCCCGGTGATCTGTTCCCCAACATTAAGGCATCGCTCTTTAGTTTTGCAGTGGTTTCGAATATATATTATTTTAAAACTCAAATTAATACATATATCAAAAATTAATTCTTACAGTTTTAACACTTGTATATCATCGTTCGTATCTGAATTTTTCTGTTACAATATACCAAACGGATTTTTAGATTTTTCCCCCTGAAATATCACATATTTTGTTGTCAAAATAAGCCAAAATGAAGCAAAATAATTTGTTACCACCAAACGGTACTTGATTAAAAAAAAAAACGCTCTGTCAAAATTGGGTATCATATGACAGTCTCAAATTTTTTTAAAGCATTTCGTTGAAAAAAATTTGAGTTATTTGCAGTTGTTTAAAAAAAAAAAAAAGAAGAAGAAGAAGAATGATCATATCTGTCCCTGAAGTGTAAGGCTTGGTCGTTGCTGGGACGCAGTGCCGCATAAACAAATATTATATTTACCTATGCAAGGATATTTTTATCTCCGGAAGCAGGACCAAAGTTGTAGGCTGGAAGGTCTCCTTTATAAAGCCACAAAACAAAATATTTATGTATTATTAGAAAAATCGTGAATGTTTTTTTATTTTAATTTCAATTTTCAGAATTTTTTAAATGCTAAAATTGTTTTATTTTTTGTTCTTATGTAGGCGATCTTTGAGCCTATAACATCGCTATTCAGTGCGAAATATTTCAGTGCGATGTTGGTTTCGGTGTTTGATTAAAACCGTAACATGCAAATTTGAAAACTATGATAGGTAAAAGCGTTTTATAAGAGCTACATTATGTAACAATTTATGTCTCTAAAATATCTGGTACAAATATATGAAATAAAAACTAAATGATAGAAACTGCTAATCTACCGTGCCTTAAGACGCGGAGAGACGCTAATAATAAGGGCCAAACTGCCATGCTCAACGAGAACCGCATCGCATCTACGGCATTACCAACATTAATTTATTGATATTGTGGTTAACATCGCGTGTTGTTAACACGTTTTTATTAACTTGCTTTTTGTCTGTTTTAGTTCACCTAAGTCAATAATAATTTTATTGCACTGCTAGTGATATGAACTGCTGTGTGAGTTTAAGTGTGTGTTCAAGTGTCATAAATTCATAATTTTATATTTGTATGAAATCATGTTATTTTTGTAGACGATACTTGTGAGTATAGTTTACTCTCATGAAAAAATTTTAGATCTCAGAGTTTTCTCATAACCGTACATCAAAGTCAAAATTTGCATGATATGCTGTCATGCAAATAAAAAAACCAATTGACTTACTAAAACGAAATAATTCACAGTGAAATAACATGCCATCGGCTATGTAACAAAGTATTAAAGAAACTTCCAGTTTTTTGTATTTTAAAAATTCCTGAATTTTCAAATTTTTTCTTTTACTTGTGCGATTTTTTTAAATTCAAAATATTACGTGTGGATTTCTAAAAACTTTATTGCGTAGCTAATGGAATGTTAGTTAACCGCGAATTATTTTATTTAAGTAAGTCAATTTTTTAAAATCTATTTGCATGGCAGGGTAACATGCAATGTTTGACTTTGACGTACCGTTATGAGAAAATTATACGAGCTAGAATTGTTTCGTAAGAGAATACTGTACTCACAACTACGGACTATTTAATAAAAATAAAAAATTATGATTTTATCGAACTTGAACACCTTTAATGATAACTACTGTCTACGCTCCATACTACTATATATTGCATGCTCCACGCAATTGTTACGTTTTAAATATTATGTATTTTCATAGAATAATGTTGTATACTCTTCGGTTCGTTTAAAAAATGCAGTATATTAAACATGTTTTTATTCAGATTGTATTTTCGTTGACTCAACTATTTTTAAGTACACATAAACAACTTGGGTAACAGTTACGGCTACAAATTTAAATGGTAGTATTTTTGGGTTATTTTAAAAGGTCTTGAATTATTGTGCATTTCTTTAAAGCAATTGAAGAACCTTGAACATTTTGTAGACTATAAATAACATTCATTAGTCGTGTCTCATTTTTCACTGATTTTATGTCCAATAAAATAATCTCAATTGTTTTCTTGCGTAAGCTGATAAAATAGCAGTGCCAACGTATATAAATATTTGATAGTTTGTCCTGGTAAAATATAAAATACTCTGGCGTCACCAAGTATTATTAATTTTGTTATGATTTACTTGATACATGCTACATTTCAACGACTGTTAATATATTTACGCACTAATTAACTATATCATGAAACATTGTTAATAATTTAGTTACGATTTTCATGAGACACGCTTCTTTTAAGCGACTGTTAATTTATTTACACACTAAACGACGATATCACGGAGCATTATTAATAATTTAGTTACTATTTTCACGAGACACGCTACTTTTAAGCGAATGTTAATATTTTTTACACGCCAAACGACGTCATCACGAAGCATGATTTTTACTAAATTTTAACTTGTTCAGAAGTCAAAAGGTTGTCGGGATGAAAATATGGTTTATAGAATACTAACATTGGAAATGATTTCTAAAAATATATATAACTTTTTGTTTACAGTATTTTAACAACAAACACGCTATGTTGACATGTAAGGTTCCAGGATATGAACTGTTACAACTGGCAAACAAAACGTTAGAGTGAAATAAATTGCTTTTCAGTATATATATACATACATACACACATACACATATGTATGCGTATATCAGCGGTTAAGGCCTTGTTACGGAGTTTTGCAGTGATTTCGAAAATATTATTTTTATTGCTACCTAATACTCATATCTAAATTTAGCTGCACTGTTTTGACACTTATATGTTATAATTTGTAGCTGAATTTTTTTTGTTGAATTATACTGAACGGTTTTTTAGATTTCATTACCCAAAGTACCACGTTTTTCGTCGTGAAAATAAGCAAAAATGAAGGAAATTATTGTTTTTTTTTTTTTTGCCGACGAATGGTACATTATTTTAAATAAACGCGTCCACAGTATTGTGCATCGTGTGATTGCACATTGACTCAAATTTTTTCAAAACTTTTGGTTAAAAAATATTTGAGTTATTGGCACCAGTCTGAAAAAAACTCGGGAACAAGCCCTTAAGAGGAATTTCTTTACTGGAAAATATTAAGTTGTATAATTAAAATTTAAAAAATCATTGCAAAATGCTGTAGCTTCCCTTACGTAACTCAGCCAGAATTCAGACTCGATTAATTCTTGACGGATGAAATAAAAAAAATACGTCAGGCATATTTCTGGATACATGTTATAGTTGGTAGCATTATTATTTTTTTGAAGCTACGGTGCTGTGGCAGCCCTGAACAATGATGAAAGAGTTGAGCAGGTATCAGTTATAGATAAGAGCTACTTGAATGCGTCTTGTAAAATCAAAGATACACTGATAGATAACGGCTCAAGCATTTCTTACTTTAGAACCATTCCCTAATAAAAATGTTTAAAAATTTGTTTTTTTATATCTTTTTTTTATTAGCAACGTGATTATGTCTTACTTTGTGGGTTACAATGAGTGGTACACGTTATCACAAACGTTTACGTAACCTAATTTTATTTTAAATGTTAATCAAAGCATTCTCTGGTCCTATCTCATGTTGTTTGCACAATTTGAGAGACAGTTCCCACCACAATTAACGTATACTGTTCTTTTTTATTTGCTTATTTTGATACTTTATCTGTAATTAAAATGTTATGATATTTGTCTACATTATATTTTTTATGTGACGCTTTAACCAACTGAAATTTGTGTCGTAGATAGACTGCCTTTGTCTTTGGTTTGAGGGATTATTATTTTTTCATTGTTCAAGAACAGGACAGCGGCGGTGCAGTTGATAGACCGCTTATCATCAAGTCGATCTGGGTTCGATTCGAGCGAGGTTGAACCCAATTGGTAAACGTGGCAATCAGTACCGTTGGCCGGCGTGTTTTCTCGGGGATCTACAACTTCCCACGCCTCTTCATTCCAGCATATCTCCATACTCGCCTCATCTCACCCCTTCAGAACGTTTCAAACATAAATAAATAAATTCGCTCATTAATATGTATTTAAAAAATATAAATTTAAAAAAAAGGTTAGTATTCTAACCATGTATAAAATTTCGGATCGTATATTCCGATTTCCTGCCATAATTTTCACGTTGATTACTTTTTGTTTGAAAGAGTAATCTTATTGAAGTTGATGAAATAAATGGAAAGTATTTTTGGACATATAATATTAGGATTTTAGGACAAATTACTATAGTAAAAATGACTTAGGAGAAACTTTTTTTAGGACAAATGTCGTTTATCACATACGCTTTTAGGACAAACGAAATAATAACAGACGAGTTTAAGGAAAACTATTTTAGGACAAACGCATTTTAGGACAAACAATTTTCGGACTAACGAAGTCCGAGCTGCTAAACCTTAAAAATTTAATTTAAGACACACGATGTTAGGAAAAATATCCCCCCTCCCGGCCCCTCCCCGTAACACATATACATGGTATTAAGTGGGAAGTGAAGACCTGGTTGTTACTAGGTGTTTTAACCACGCAAAGATCAGAGGTGCGTTGTCTTCCGTGGATTTGCCTCGTAAGTCAAGTGTGTTCTCTGGCGCGGTCGTCGATCGAGACGGCTAACCTTTAGCAGAGGAGGTCCTGCTAGCCTACATCTGGTCCAAAGTGCAAGGCCGGAGGAACCTCGCTAAGGTCGTAGGTCAACTGCAAGGTCCGGTCAGGTAGTGTGCTAGGAAAGGAGAGGGGGTGGGGATGGTTTATCGGCGCCTGACTGGTCGGTTAGGGTGCAGCGAGAGTATAATCATCCACGGCGACCAGTCTTTGACTTGAAGTGACTCCCCGCTGACATTCCGCCGAATGTTGCCAATCGTTAGAGATGGCGAAATTTCGCGAATTCGATGACCTGCATGTTAGAATCAAATATCGTATGCATATTCAAGTCCCGACTATTTTTCCACTAGCTGCTAGTCAGTGGAACAACAGATGATGAACGAATAGACGGGGCTTGAGTATGCATAGGATATTTGATTCTGACTTGCAGGTCATTGAATTCGTGAAACTTCACCATCTCTACCAATCGTAGAATAATTATACTGAGAGGCACTGACTCATACGGCCGTGCTAATGGTTCACAATGCCAACAAATTGGTCTTGACCACAGAGATGCTGACGTAGGAAAGTGTATTATTTCATTTCTTGTGCTTACGCGTAGGACAGCAACCAATCACAGCAAAGGAGTTTGTGAATGTTCGCCATATTGGTTTAACCTCCAAAAATACACAAGAACAAATCAACGCTATAATAAGAAATTTTAATTTAAAAAAATATGTTTTTATATTGTAAATAATGTTTATCGCTGTGCGGTTTGTAGGAACTTTGTTTCTATAATATAATATATCAAGATACGATTCCACTTCAAATATGTTGCAATGGCCTTCGGTCGGGTTTTATACAGCAAGGAATATTTTTAATACGTCGAACCAATGCCATTGGCTAAACTTAACAGTAAGAATCCGATTTTGAATTAATATTGCACAAGTCGTCTGGTCGTGCACAGTTTGTACTGTTATGGTATATGTTCTGTGTTTATGCTTTGTAATTGTGGACCTACCTATATGCGGGCAGACGCGGTACAAGTATACCCTCTGGTTAATTCAGCACTTTGTGAGTCTTTGTAAATGTGAAAGGGTTAAAGTGTGGTGGATCAATGGACCGAGCGTGGTGTAGCAGTGGTAAAACACTCGCCTCGCGTTCGGAAGGACCCGGGTTTGAGCCCGGGCTGCGGCCATTCTAATTTCTGTTTGCCAGGGTTTTCCGAAATCATTCCAGACAAATACTGGGATCGCTCCTTAAGAGGGCGAGGTACATAATTCAACACTAAAAGCATTAATCTATAACTAGGTTTTCTTGAAGCCAACTTGAGAAAGTAAAAAAAAAAAAACAAAACAAAAACAACAAAAAAAAGCCGTCCTACACAATAGTTTTAGTCAACGTTTTTAAAAAAATTGTTTCCAGTGTTACGAACTTCTGAGGCACAATCTCTGACGCTGGGACCTCGTGCATTTAACTGCGGCGCAAGAGATCACGCGTAACGAATGAGTAATTCGGGATAAATATTTACTCATAAAGTTGGCAGATACCATTATCTAGGATTGTCGTTTTGTATTTTATCCATATTGACTACGAAAAAAGTGTAGAATTCAATTCATGTTTTCAACGTTTGATTTATCTACCACTAACTCTTAGACGGGACGTAGCCAAATCCTTCCCACTTTTTATTTATATATTTCATTTATATACCTACGTATAGTTCAGTCATGGGCCGGTTTGCAGCAAATGCGTGCTAAATTGCATCAGATAATTGACATCTTCACAGGAAAAAAAAAAAATAAATAATCACGTGATAAATTTGCCTTAAAATAAATAAAGCAAAGAACAAAATTTGCCTTCAAGTAAACTGCCTCGTGCTCCTCTATAAATGTCCTGTGCTGTTCAAGGACACGTAAAACGTGTAAGTAATAACAATAATAAACCCGATGTACACGACGATGGCCACAACTCTACTTACTATTGTTTTTAGTTACGTCCGTATTACATGTACAGTGCGACATGACGTTGGTTTTCACTGACAACATGTCACGGCTTATCTGGAACATATATATGATGTGTGGTGGTATGTTGGAGTTGAAGATTATAGTGCCGTGCGACCATGTTACGATAACGTGACCTGTGTTTAGGCCAGGAAAAACAGAGCGTGGGAGCGATTGTGGCCAGTGACCTTGGACAGATAAGATTTTCAACTAAAATGGCAAGCCAGGTCTGTTTACCGAGATGGCCTGATGGTTACAAAGGCACAACTGTGTAATCTCCAAAAACAGAATGAAAGTCATGTCTCAGTGGACCGAAATATTGTGTAGAAGGGACGGTCACTACAAGATAATTCAGTTTTATTACTTAAGGGTCCTCCCTAGGTAGGCTGTGTTTGTGTGTGTGAGGCAGGAGCGGTAAGGTTGTCGTTGACTAGCGTATGTAATGTATTATCGCCTCTCCGAGCAAGCTACTCAGCTTTACTATTATCCATTTTCTATGGGACTTTAAGCAGTGACCATATTATTTTTTTTCTTTTGCAAACAACATAGTTCAAAGTCTAACGCTTGTTTCTATAGTTGCGTTTTTTGAATCAGGTTGTTATTTTTCGTCGATTTTGAGGGTCCCAAAATAAAAGTGCCAAATTTTCAAAACTATAGCGACGTTTGAAGAGTATGTTCTTTTCGTAGATAAACAAAATGTAATGCGCGTTGAATAACTTTGTCAAAAAATAATATGTAGTACCGGTAACTCGCTTCACTGCATTTGAAGCACAGGTATGGAGGCCCATTGAGTGTGTTCAAGAGTTACAAAAAAATAATTTTATATTTTCGTGCAATATTGTTAGTTTTGTAGACGATGTTTGTGAATACAGTTTATCCTTACGAAACAATTTTACCTCCTATAGTTTCCTAATAATGGTGTGTCAAAGAAAAAATTTGCTTGTTAAACTGCCATGCAAATAGCTAAAGCCAATTGAGTTGCTCATATGAAATAATTCACAGTGAAATAACATACCATGAGCTACGTAACCTAACATTTATAAATGCGCAACATAATATTTGCAGGTTCAACTGTGTATACCTAGGTTTAAAGTAATGTGATGGAAAAAATTCTAAGCCCTACTTATTAAGAGTGTGTGGTATATAATCCAGCGTTTAAAGCATCCGTTTAGAACTGTAGGTTTCTCGAAGCCAATTTTCAAAAATCGAAAAACAGCAATTCCAGACAATAGTTTTTGCCAACTTTCTGAGCAAAAATTTTTCTGGAGTAACGTATATTTTACCTTAAGAACAATCTCTGTCGCCGAAATATCGTATATTTAATTGCGGTGCAAGAGATCGTGCCTAACAAATGGATCATTCTGGAAAAATATTTGCTTATAAAGTTGGCAAATATAATTATCGAGCAGTGCTGTTTTGCAGTGTTTCTATATAAGGCTAACTTTCAAAAAGTAAAGATCTCAAGTGAAGAATTCAGAGCTTATTTATTTACCACGCCCCCTTAAGTCGCAATGCTTAAGTTTTGTGTAAACCCCTCAATACACTTCGTGGTTCATCTAAACACAAATACGACCGGTAGAATGCCTATCAAATCCCAACTCTTCTTTGTCCACGAATCCGTGTGGCAAGAAGGAATTGCGTATTTGTTAACAACGTAAGTAATTTTCCTTTGCAGACTTGCGGTGACAAATTCGACTGGCGTGGTTTTTCTTCTGTTTTTATAAACTAAACATGCACACAAACAAACGATAAGTCAATTCCCGAGAAATAGTATTTTGATTTAAGTTTTCATGTTTTGCAAATTCTAGGTTAATATGCAATGTTGTTCTCCCGTATCGTTAATTGCTGTGGAGTGACAATTCACTTTACGTTTGTTTACATGTCCTTGGTGATTTCGGTAATCTGCCGGTCACTATGACTTAGACAACATTGGTTTAGTTTTTCATGGTCAGCAGTCAGTCTGTCTGTGGTTTAGTTACTGACTGTACTCGTTTATCATTGCTGTCACCTTATGATGGATAAGGTATTGGAGCTTATTTCGGTGATAAAAGCGAATATTTATTTTCACATCCAGTCATTTCAAGACCGTGCCTTAAAAGGCTTATGCACCTGACGTACACTGAGAAAAAAAATTGTAAAATATAAGAAAATTTGTTTGAAACAACCAGATGGTATATTTCAATACGTGCAAACAAATGTATGATTTGCTTAAAAAAAATTTTTTGCTCTATCCAAATAACGTGATTGGTGACACAATAAAGATATTGTTAAATAAAACATACAGATTAAAGCATACGGCAGTTAAATTATTTTTCGTGCTTTGATCACGCAAATAAAGTTATTTGCACTGCAACGTTTGTACAAATAATATTTACGTGTAAATATTAAAAGAAGAAAAATTACAGATGCGTATGAATCTGAACCCACAATCTTCTGATTGACTATCACGCACATTCTCACTAGACCATCATGACTTACATATTAGTGAATGAATTTTTACATCCACACACTTGTGACATATAATTCCGAGAAACTCGTGATTCTGTTAATCTGGCTGACTCTCGCTGTTTTCTTCTCCGTAGCCTTTACAAAATTGTGCACAGAATATGCGACAAAATATAGCTATCATGAAAGGGAAACTAGATAATAGATAATATTTTTATCCTGTTGTAGTTCTCTTCAGTCATTTAACCTAACGTAACTATACGATACAACACAGAAATTAATACTTTACACATTTATTGCATAGGGCCTACCTGTAGCTGTACTTAAAAGAGAGAGAGAGAGAGTAGTTCTCTAAACCATCGTGTGTGTAAATGCGAACATGTGCATACTAAATAACTGCCGTTACAGGAACAACTTCCTAAACGGACATAATCGCTTCCAACCCTTCCAACCAAATCTTTTCTTTGTTTTAATATCCGCCATTGTTAAATTTACCAAAGCTGTATAGTAAGCCATAAATATGGTTGACTCCAGTAAATATGATAGTAAAAGCAAATTAATAAAATAGTTTAAGCAAGCCAAAGTTCGTATTTTTAACAGGAACAAATACTTTTGGTTAAATTCAAATACACGTATTGTTAAGCATAACATCTAACGAAAATTTAGTATAACCAACAAAGTGATTGTTTGTTTAAAATAAATTATATCAATAAAATTGTACCGTTGAAACAAATAAATTCCAATAGTAACGTCAACGTTACGATTGTTAGTTCAGCATTAATTGATTTGTTACTACAAATTTAATATCAACCTTATTTATTTATCGGAACAATCCATGAACGGTGTTGTAGCGTGCCGTGTGTATTCTTTTTACGCCAAATAGCTAAACTTATAATATGTTTATCTACGAAAAGAACACGTGGTTAAAACTAGGCTTGTATTATTGTTAAAATGCAAAATGCTTATGTATTGGGCCCCTCAAAATGGCTAAACAGGGATTTTTTTTTTACACAGTTGTAACTGGAAAACTACCACCCGGGTTGGTAAAACACAACGTTGGAAGCATGTGTTGGACTTTACTACAAACTTTATACAAATAAAATTATATGTCCCGTAGGCAGGGACAGAAAAATTTCGCGAATTCACTGTCCTGCATGTTAGAATCAACTTTCCTATGCGTACTAAAGCAAAGGCCCATTTGTCAACTAGCTGCTACTCAGTGGAAAAGCAGACAATGAATGAATTGACGCAACTAGGACAACGAATTCTAGCATGCAGACCATTGCATTCGCGAAATGTTTCTGTCCCTGCCCATGGTCAAAATAGTAGTAGGAAAAAATTGCACGGCAGTTTGACACGTCGCGAATAGAAACGATGTTGTTACCGTCGAGTGTGGAAAGCTGAACCTTATCGCTAGGGCTAGGAATATTTCGCGTG
Organism: Medauroidea extradentata; assembly: GCA_003012365.1. Classification (NCBI taxonomy): domain Eukaryota; kingdom Metazoa; phylum Arthropoda; class Insecta; order Phasmatodea; family Phasmatidae; genus Medauroidea; species Medauroidea extradentata. Next base: position 14,449 of record PNEQ01112104.1, read on the forward strand.
TTCAACAACCAACATGATAGAATCCATTATCCTGTGTATACCGAAGCCCTACCATTTGTCCATTACCTGCTACTCATTCAGACAGTAGACAATGAACGAATGGACGAGGCTTGAGTATGTATAGGACATTGGATTCTAGCATGCAAGTCACTGAACTGCGAATTTTTCCTAGCCCTACGTTATCGCTTTACTGTCCCCGCGCATCAAACGCGTAAAATTACATCCTGTGTGTAGCTTTCTTAATTGCGATCTACTCACGGTTGAGGGTCGCAGCGGCCGAGTGGTCATATCCGATAAATCGATTCGGGTTCGATCCCAGGCGGGGTCGGTCCCGGGATTTTCGCATGTGGCAAACGTGGCGGACGTTGTCGTTGGTCGGCTGAAGGTACCGAAACCAAATTATGCAAAAACCTTTTGGGACATTCTCGTGGCTCTATCCATTATTACGGCAAGGTTTTCTCTGTGCGTTGTTGTCAATGTTGTGCAGCGCTGCCAACTGTGCAGTGTTGCCAGACTGTATTCATTTCAAAATTTCCCATTGCTCGGGTTCAACCTGTACAAACAAATAGTGGAAACATACAAACAGGTTTAATTGACGAAATAAGCATAGTCGTGAGTAGTGATGGGCCGCTTGGTTTTGGAAATATGATAACTACGGGAGTGAAAAATGATGAAACGGAGTGAATTGTTGTTTCAAATTAATCGTCTGTATGTCTCGAATTGAACGGACTATTTCACGGTTTCCACTGAAACGTGACGCCCAAACAACAACCTACATAATTTTTTAAAAAATTCGAACCTAAAGGCGTGAAAAGACATGGACTGTGTTTTGATAAATTAATATATGCTACCGTTTTTGTGATTTTTTTTTCCAATCCAGTTTTCAAGGCATGGAAATATGATTGAAAATACTGGTAACCATGGAATAACATCAACCATGAGGCATGCATTACTAGCATCGGCATCAGAATCATCAGATTTGCAGATAAACATAATGAAATTATCTATTCATTGAAATATTTATTTGGATTCATCAGAGAATGTGATGACATTTTTTGGACATGTGGTTATACAGTTACATACATACGGGATTCTAACGTTGTAATCCTATTTACAGACAACTTAAATTTAATACTGGTGGATCTGTAGAAAGTGTTCCACCTAAGGGGGCGAAAAGACGTGGACTGTGTTTTGATAAAGGTCGTTCGGAATAAAGTGAGCACTAAATATTTACCTTTGAAAAAAATCACTAACCGTTACTGCATATAACTTAACATTAACAGTAGCTGCCTTACTGCTTGCGTGGTTGGCAGCGAATTGTCGTACATAGTGCCATGTGTGTTTCCTATTTAATGCAGTAATACTGAAATAAAATCAAATAAATTACACATATTTGTGTGTTGTATAAATAAATAACATTTTTTAAATCGAACTATATAGTTTTCTGCCAAGTGAACAATGTAGGCCTATCTTAAACGCGCAAGCCGTAAGTGACGTGTCCGGAGAGGTTAGGAGTTTCCCCGTCGTTATATGTCACGCGCGGAAAGATACGAATTGCCAGAAAATAGAACTTTAGCAGGGCTATATTGAGTGATCACTTTATACCGAACACGTCGAGATACAGAGTTGCGTTTAGCCCAGCAGAATGTCGGACGTACGACAGAAGCGCAGTCGCCTGAAGACCTCGGAGGAACGTGACCGACGTCTGTTGTCCAGACACGTTCCAAGCGACAGGCGTGCGACGTTGCCGCAAACAACTTCGTTAATTCAGCGCCGGTTCTGTGCAGTACATATGCATAGTGGCATGCCTTGACGTTTATCCCACGGCGAGTCTTTTCCAGAAATAATTACATGGCCGTCTCGTTCTCATGATCTTTACGAAACGTAAACTGCTAGAGAGGTTTTATCAGTCGCGTGACAAGGATGCTCGATCGTCAAAGGTTAGTCAAGGTTGTGTCCGAAGAAGAACAGAGATTTTTGTCATAAGGGGGTATTGGTAAAGACACGACCAGGGACGCAGCAAAGGGGCGGAGGTAGGGGTTATGAACATGAACGCCCCCCTCCCCTCCCCCTTTTTTTGCCATTCATCAACTGAGTTGTATTATTAGTGCTGTTCAACCTAAGAGTAACGCCCCTTCCCCAATAAATTAAAAACTTTTGTCTCCGACGCTGACTGCAGCCATTATGATTAGTAGAGGTGATTTATCGCGATAATGTTTTCTGCCAGCGTATTCTGCAAATAAGTGTAGCGTCCTGCGCCATGTATTATTTGCCGGCGGTTATGTAGCACAGCCTAGTTGTTTACAGACGAATCACAGACATTCAGTAGTAGCGCACCAGAGTTATCATTGGCCCGGTCAAAAAGGGACTCGCCAGTAACGAAATAAAAGCGTTGGAAATGATTACATTATATTGAAGCCTAGCAAACAGTCAACTTTTCCCGCGATAAATACCCTTCTCTAATGACTAGAGATTATGGTATATCGCGAAAATTTTGTGTGCAAACATACCCTTGAAAACGCTATTGTTTCTTGCAATATACATAATTAGGGCTAGGAAAAATTCGCGAGTTCAACGACTTGCGTGCTAGAATCCAATGCCCTATGTATACTCAAGCCCCGTCTATTTGTTCATTGTCTGCTGTCTGAATGAGTAGCAGATAATGGACAAATGGTAGGGCTTCGGTATACACAGGATTATGGATTCTAGCATGTTGGCCGTTGAACTCGCCAAATATTCCTAGCCATATATATAATTAGGTGATTGACTTCTGACACAACATAGCTATTTGCAGACCAATAACAGGCATCAACTAATACAATATCAGGATTCTTATTGGCTCAGTCAAATAAGATAAGAGCTCCAAGTACAAACTAGAGCCAGTAATCTTCTCGTTAGCTGAACGTGTGTTGAAATCCAGCAAACAGACAAGTTTTCCCGAGATAAACCATCATCTCTAACTATGATGCTTTTTAAAGAGAGAATAGGCCTATGCTAGGGAGTATTCGGAGCATCAATTAGTAATATTATTCTCTCAAACATTATTCATCTTAAAAATAAACTTAATATTACTACCACCATTTTGCATCTTGAAACTCCATTTCCTTTTCGGGGGAGGGCCACTGCCCCCCTCCCCCCGCTTTAAGTGTGGCTATCATGTTCCTTCATAAAATTTTTCATTTTAACCCTCCCCCTACCCATCAAACTCGAATACTGGCTACACCACTGGCCACGATTTTATGGCGAAAAAATTGTTGCATCAATTTGTTTCAGTGAGCTCTGCTTCATGGTCAGATGGATTGCATGTTTAAACTCTCAATTGTCTTGGGGACGAGAATTTAATCCAGAATTCGTGTGGTGTAATTATGTGTGCATATATATATATATATATATATATATATATATATATATATATATATATATATATGTGTGTGTGTGTGTGTGTGTGTGTATTAATGCAACAACAACCAATGTCAGTATACCATATGTGTGATAATCGATAATCAGGCATTCTATGCTTGATTAACACACTTATTATATATTGACATTGATTGTACTTGCATTAAGATATATGTGTGTGTGTGTGTGTGTGTGTGTGTGTGGGCCTTAGAATGACAGTGGAGTAAGTCACGTAAAGTAATTTTCACAAAAAAAACTGTCGAGTTCTTTTACATATATACAGCGCCCGCTTTTTTCTAGTAAGTTACTTGAATTTTGCTTCGAAAAATTGAGTAGAAAAGTGTAATAATTTTAAAGGAACTTTCTTTTAAAACATGTTTAATATGAACGAAAAAAGCACCTATTAATGAAAGTGACTTACCCACCTTCATTCTAAGCTCCTCGTATACAGAATGTCCCGTAAGTCCGGTCTCATATCAGAAATATGAATGGGTTAAATATGAAACTTTATAGTAGTGATGCAGTGTGTTGCAGTTGTTTTATTACGACAGAAAATATTTAATCTATGGCTGTGTTTAGCTTTGCACGTGCGGAATGTGACTTGTCCTATGAGACCGGACTTGTGGGACATCCTGTATATGTATTATATATACATATATGTAATTGTATTATATATATATATATATATATATATATATATATATCTTTGTGTGCCAGTTACGGCTATGGAGGTTTACGAAGACCACAAAACAGACTATACGAACTGGGAAGTGGTTCTGAAACAGTTCTCCGTGCAGCCGCGTTGAAAGCCTGGAATTACCTAATCAGAGCAGCGCTCGGGACGTTTTGTCCCAACACGCGGGGAGCTGGCCTGTACTTAGTTAACACTACACTACGTGAGAAACTGCCGCTGAGACCGGTGGCACAGTCTAACTGAGGGGGGAGGGAAGATTGTGGCTGTTAAACCAGTTAGTTTTTCCGTCGTTAATAATGTGGTGAGACCTACGTGATGCTTTCTTGATACGTGTCCGCTCCATCGTACGTTTCTATTGCCTTCTCGTCTCGTTAGTGTGATGAATATGTAACACGTATATATACCCAACAAGCGTACACTGTAAAAATGTTTTCTTATGCCACACAACGCTAAGTTTTGTCTGTGACAGTTAGGGCGCGATCTACCGCAATTTTCATCATCATTTTTTTTTATTTCTTATATGTACCAGATAATTTTTTTCTTATTTTTGACATAAAATGTGACTAAATTTGGCTCTTATTAAATTTTTTTATCTCTCATAGTTTTCGCGTAATGGCTTGTTGAAGTCATATTTTGCATGTTTCCGTTTTAACGACTAAACTAAAACCAACTAATATACCAAACTCACAAGAAATCACAGTGGATAAAGACATTGGTGGCTACAGTGACATGCTCGTAAAAATAAAGAATAAAAATTATTTGAATTTTAAAAAAATACTGAAACTAAAATTCAATATTTTTTTTTAAAATACAAATAATTAATATTCTTTATATTTATGATCATGTCACTGTAGCCTCCAATGCTAAAACTGAAAATAAAAATTTAAAATTCAATTATTTTTTTTAATACGAATAATTTTTATTCTTTATATTTATGAGCATGTCACTGTAGCTTCAATGTCTTTATCCTCTGTGATTTTTTTGAGTTTGGTATATCAGTTGGTTTTAGTGTAGCCGTTAAAACGGAAACATGCAAAATACGACTTTACCAAGCCATTACATGAAAATTATGAGAGATAAAAAAATTTCATAACAGCCAAATTTAGTCACATTTTGTGTATATAAAAGGGGAAAAAAATATTTGGTACAAATAAAAAATAAAATAATGACGATGAAAATTGCGGTAGACCGCGCCCTTGACCACTGCAAGTAGCTTAGGTGGTAGTAAAAAATTTAATCAATAAATTATGATTAAAGAAGGTTTTGGTTGTAAATGTTAGGTTTGTATTGATTGAGAAATTTTAACATCGCTGGTGAGGGGTGAGATGCGGTATGACGTGGCGCCGGAATGAAAGGGCGGGGAAACGGGAGATCCCCAAGAAAGCCCGCCGACCAGCGGCACGATTCCCATATGCGAAAATCAGGGGACCGACCCCGTCGGAAATCGAACCCGGATCGCCTAGGTAGAGGCGAGAGGTCTGACCCCTCGGCCACCGCGGCCCCAAGTTTGTATTGAAAGCAGTTATTACGTTTGCTAGGATTATAAAGATTTAAAATAAATTTAAATACTTTCCATTTTGTTTTTTATGTTACACAGTATTTTTAACCGCAAATTAAACAGCCTCCACTTACTGCTCCTTTGCTTTTCTCTGCCGCAACATGTCGCTCTAAATTAGAGTAACATTATCTATTGTAAGAATAAAATTTATTAACGTTAATGTTTAATGTGATCAAAACATTTCCGTGGGTCATTGTACAGGCCAAGGAAGGTTTTTTGCATATCTTTCTTGTTCTGTTATGCTTTCTGAAGGTTTACAGCGAATCCCTTTACGGAAATGTGTATCTATCAACATGCTCGGGTGTATGACACAATAGCTACACGGATGTTGCAAGAATTTCACTGCAACGGAAATCTAGCTGCTAGTTGCCACTGCACAAACGTGAGGAGTGTTCTTACGTTGTGTCAACAGCACTGATGCTATCAGTAAGCGAGTTTTGTTATCTGTTAACTGTAAGTAATGAACGTTGATGTTTGTATGATGTATTGTTTGCTCAAATATATGTATGCAATATGAAGTACTTACGAAATGACGTTATTTAATCGACATTAGTTTGTTGTCTTATCTTCAGCGTTGCATAACATTTACTACCGGAAAAAGCTTCTTAAGCAGCCTTAGCAACACTATAAAAGCACTTCGTGTTATAACATTGCAAGACGTTCGAGCGTTTATCGTTATATCCGTTTGTGATAACGTTATATTTACACCAGGTTAGGTTGTGCAGTTACGCAATTTTGTCATGTGCATTATGATTTTTAACCCCCAACGTAAAACGAGGTGTGTTATAAGTTTGACGTGTCTATGTGTATATCTGTGTGTCTGTCTGTGGCATCGTAGCTCCTGAACGAATGGAACGATTTTGATGCGGTTATACTTGTTTGAAAGCTGACGTGGTTGAGATGGTTTTTAGCTATGATTCAAGGAAATATGTTCAACCTTTTAAAGATAATGAGCTATTTTATAGTATTTACCTATTTATTCCAGGAAGTATTGCTTAGCAACTACATACTCATTGTTTTCATTTTCGTTGCAAACGATGAATCCTAGATATTTTTGAGTGAATGTGAGCATTTCTACCGGTCTGATCGATTTGAAATTTAGAATCCTGTGAGTCAGGGGTTTGTTTGAATATTTTAAATATTTGCGAGTTATGTCCTGCTGTTTGACTCACTGGTTATATATAGCTCCTGGTGATGGGACAAGGGTCACGGGTTCGACTCCTGGTCGGGGAGGTGAAATTTAACGGTCCGGGTTTAAAACTGGATGTTTGTGCAAAAGCAATGATGAACGACCGCAGACTCATATTCACCTAATAGTTAGCCCCACGTATCCCTTCCACCAGGCGCCTTCCTCAGGCCGACAACTTCCAATAAATAAATGAAAATGGCATACGAAAAAAATTGAATTGCTGTTTTAAGTTTGTAATTCTGCATTACGTTAGGTAAGGTTTATACGGTGTACATGAAGGTATTTTGGTCAGTGCTGAAGAGCGTGTGGCAGATAAATACGCGCAAGAAACACTACTTGAAATCTACAAGTTTTTGAAAGTCAATAAGGAAAATCTACAAAACAACAAACCTAGATAATGATATTTGCCGACTTTATGAGCAAACATTTACTCAGAATGATGCATTTGTGAGGCGCGATCTATTGCGTTGCAGTTACATGTGTGAGATTGTTCTTCAGAAATATGTTTACTGGAGAAAAATGTTTGCTCAGAAAGTTGGTAAAATATTCTGTCTAAGATTGAAGAAGCATATAGTTTTAAACTGTGGCTTTTAACGCGGGACGCGGAGTATTCAACGCTGGTGAAGAGTGGCATGATATGAGTATGGAGCAAATATGAAATTAAGAGACAAGGGAAACGGGAGACTCCCACGAAAACTCGCCTACAAACAGCATCGTCCGGCACGATCCTCGCGCAAAAATCCGAGTCGGCCCCGCCGGGAATCGAACCTGGATCGCTTTGATAGGAGGCGAGTGCCCAAGTCACTATGCTCACAGTTCCCCAATCCCTTCTTCCTGTGAATTTGGTTCGTAAAATGTTCTGTTTGGTTGCTAAGGTAGGTGGGTAACTGGACTTTACGTCTCGTCAACAGCGAGGTCATTAGAGACGGTGACACAACTTGATACGACAGAAGCTGGGAGAAAAATTGGCCATGGCCTTTGTTAAGGTACCACCCCAGCATTCGCTCGAAGAGATATCGGAACCGAGGATCGAACCTGTGTCCTCCTGAATGCGAGTTCAACGTGTGTACCGTTGCGCCACCTCGCTCGGTCGGTTTCTAAGGTTTATGTACAACTGTGACTTGTACAGGCCTGAGCAAGTCAGTCGAAGTACACTAAGGGCTTGTTATGTATGTTCGTACAACGTACCAATCGGCGATAGTAACCATCATGGGAAGTATAAAAGAAGGAAGTCAAAAATAGTACAAACATCTCTTGTAGGCCGTTAGTGATTCAGTATCATTTATGTATAGCCTTAAGTAATATTTCCTTCTGGAAATATTTTCCCCGAAACTATTCCTATTTCCTGTACAATGGTCAGTATGTTCTCTAATGTTAGTGTTACGAATTGTACATTGTATAAGACGCTCCACAATGGCAGAGTAAATAAAATGTTGTTTGCTTTAAGCTGTTAGAATTAACGCGTATATTTTAATGTATAAATCATAGCAAAAAAGTAGATTATGTCTATATTGAGTTAGATTTGAGAGGAAAATTAAATTGTATATTTAATTGAGTGAAAAATATGCTAGAGATAATTCAGTTAAGTTGTTAACCAGAATTTAGAATTTCGGGTTAATGGGTTTAAAATAATAGACTAAAATATGTTATACATAGAGACAGGAAAAATTCGTGGGTTGAATGACCTAAAGGCTAGCCTCCAAGAATGTATGTGTATTCAAGCAGATAGCAGCTGTTCATTGGATGCTCGCTGACACAGTGAAATGGGCCCGCATTTAGTTACATTGTTATTATGGGCTCAGAGACTTCAAGGTGGTGTCAAATAAGTCAACGGTCAATTGTGAGAGTAGCACGAACTTACATTTGCTAGAATTCTAGCTTGTGTCTGAAAGAAAACGCGAATTTGTCAGGTCTCTGTTAATTAGTAATACGTAGTGACCTGAAAATTTCACTTTTTCTATTGGTCCCAAGCTATAATTCCAGCAACTGTATGTTCGTGCCACTTTCGCAATTGGCCCGTGACTTATTTGACACTTCCTGGAAGTCGCTTAGGTCATCGGGACCTGATCTTTCTAGCATCCTTACTGCCTTTTACTCCTGCTCCAGTTGTCTTAGAAACGACTCGAAGATTTCGACCAGTGGCTAAGACAACTGGAGCAGGAGTAAAAGGCAGTAAGGATGCTAGAAAGATTAGGTTCCGATGACCCATAAGGTGCCGCCTGGGTAATGGCCTAATTAAAAGTGGGTCTGGGCGAACACTGATTGGCGAGGAGGGCAAGTTTTAAATGGATTACCGGCAGAAAGCCGTGTTTAGTAATTATGCTAGCACAGGCACAAGATCATCAAGAGGAGTCGCAAGAAAAGAAGAGGATATGTGCCGTGCATTGATTCACTCGTCCGAGTACAGTTTCAATGCGGGTGGAAGGAGGGCGTGCTGACCTTCGGGACTAAAACTAGCCAATAATACAGAAGCAAGTAACTGCAGGCCCATATCACTACGTCATCGAGCAGCCAGGGAGCAGATAATGTCTGCTTGAATACACAGATGTTCTTGGATGCTAGCATACACGTCAGTGAACCCGCGAATTTTTCCTGGCTCTAGAAATAAGTAGAGACCAGCACATTTCGCGTTAATATCTGACAGCAGACTGGACTATTAAGTAACTATGTGTTCAACCACAGCCATCTTCAGTAGAAGGTCGCGGCCTAGATCTGGCAACACTGGCAGGAAGGGTCATTTTAACACTTCTTTTGTCTCGCCAAAGGCAGTGGCTTCCTCTGATACACCGTTATGTAGGACAGAATAACGAATCAGGTACAGCCATCGCGTTTGGAGAGCTAAGAGGAGTGTTAATATGACCCTTCCTGTCAGGGTTGCCAGATCTAGGGCCGCGGCCTTCTACTAAAGATGACTATGGTTCAACTGACTTCTCTGCTCGCCGGCAGTTCGTGTGGTACGCCTGAAGAACTGTTCCAATCAACGATACGAAGTCGACTGTTAAATACCCACTATCCTGTAATACGGGCACACACAGATACGAAGACTTGGACCCTTTATAACGTCACGGAGTGAGTTCAGGTGGGTATGGGTCAGTGGAATCTAGACTGACGCCAAATAATAACCCGAAATTGCCACATCTTGTAATCAAAAGCCTTTAACTAGGGACCAGTGGCGGCTTGTGGGTTGTTGCCAGGTGGGGCTGCGTATAGTCGGAACTGTACACTCTTTATGAACGCGCCGTAGACGCAACGACCATGAAATATTTTCCGGCTACTAGGTGTGTTGTGACCACTCAGTAGAAAGGGGCACTAGCACATCAGCATGTCAGTGGCTGTAGAGTCAACCAGTGCACAACCCTCTACAGCTCTTGGCAACTGCAGCCCTGCCTGGCAACAACCCACGACCCGCTACTGCTAGGGACATATATGCAATTGCCTCTTTCGAGGGGTTTGTTCTTTCACGCAGAGGACTTATCGTGAGACTTTCCCGCTTCGGCCAACCATCAGGCGGGGAGTCAGGATCCGCCCAACCACCGCATTGTCCTCAAGCTAACAGTTTGGTGGAACTGCCAATCCCAATGACAGGACGTTAAACTGCGCCTTGGGACAACTACCAAGGGGATAACAGGAGTCAGCCACGAGAGCTTCAGGCCACCCATCTGACGATCATACCTACATTGCTGTTCCCCGGCTGAGACCCCCTGTTCAGTCTGCTCTTGGTTGTAGTCGGGGCACTACCCACGCCCCTAACAGACTCACTGGGCCTGCTCCCGGGCACTTTCGCAACCAACTCGTCGACTCTTCTCAGAGGATATAAACAGGGACTGGAACATTTCGCGAATTCAATGCTCTGCATGCTAGAATCCATTGTTCTGTGCAGACTCAAGTCTCGTCTATTCGTTCATTGTCTGCTGTGCTAGTGTGCGGCACCTTATGGAATAACGGTCGAGGTTTGAGTGTGGATATGACAATGGATTCTAGCATGCAGGTAGTTGAATTCGAGAAAATTTCCTGTCTCTACCAATAAAACTTATAAAACAAAAACTATAAAATAAAGAAGTGCAGGAATAATGTTGCCATACAAATTTTGTCTTCTGTATGAATATAATGTAATGCTCGTCACTAGAACAGCTGAAGTGATTAAATTAAGGTTTCGCTTCTTTGCGATGAGGCTGAGATTGCAATAACCTATCACTACACTTACTTATGGGAAAAAAGTAAAATAAAAAATAATATTAACTTCATTGGGCGTTGATCAATCTGAAAGGAGAGCAGTCAACTTTTCATAGTTGTTCGGATCACGAAGGAAAAAAAAGTATTTTGCATTTTCTTGCGAGCGAAAGTCTGTGCGTACAAGTATGTAGAACTGAGGGCGTTGACCGTCCGGTATAAGGAAACTGTTGGATAATATTACGTAATATGGGACTAACAACCTCGAGCTAAATTACAGCGTTCTTATTTTTATTTACAACATCAGACACGCATGTTTTCCTGCACAACAGAGTACCTAGGAACGTAGCCAGTGTGTTTCGTTTCGTCTCGTCGTTGTATGTTTTTTATTTCGTGGTTCATATGTTTTATCTGTTTATCCCTTCGCCAAAGCAACCTCAAACCTGGATTTTCTGTCTTGGTGGGGTCTGAGTTTTGTTTTTATTTTCTTATTTGACTGTCCTTTTTTTGACCCAATTCTATTTATGGAAATTTATGTTGTGAATGTATCCTGGTGACTAAAACATACCCTGCGTCTAAAAAACTAAATCAAGTTATGCACTCCCATTGCACAGCTCATTAAAATATCAGATGTTCTTTTAGTTAAACTGATATCGTATTCGAGATTACCACAATTTGATTTTACTCATGGAATTTTAATTACAGTTGAAATCTATCATTGCAGTGTTCAAGTACCTTGCACCCCAATTTTTTGTTCCATTGTTTCTAGAGGTGATTATCGCGAAAATGTTTTGTGCCCTTTAAAACACAGTAGTTTCTTGCAACATATATGATTCGGTATTATACTTCTGATATGCAGACCAATAACAGGCATCAAATATTACAATTTCGGGATGCTTATTGGCTCATTCAAATAGGGCAACAGTCCCAAGTACAAATTAAAGCCACTTATCTTCTGGTAAGCAGAACGTGTATTGGACTCCAGCAAAAAGTCAAATTTTCCCGCGATAAACAATCATCTCTAATTATTTGCCACAGTTTATCCAGTATTGTTAATTCGACTGCTTCTATTCATGAGTAGGAATAGGAAAATTTCGCGAATTCAATGCCCTGCATGTTATAATTAACTATTCTATGTATTCTCAAGCCACGACCATTTGTCCACTAGCTGCTACTCAGTGGAACAGCAGACAATGAACGAATGGACAAGGCTTTGAGTATGCATAGTACAATGGATTCTAGCCTGCAGGTAATTTAATTGGCGAAATTTCAGGTTATCAAGTAATAACTCTAAATTGTCAGGTCTATATGGATATTGAGATCTAAATAACAAGTTAAGGATGTAATAAAGAATACTATTTTACAAACTTTATACGTCTACGAAGAAATCTAAATAGCAATTCAGCAAACCTCTAATGTCAATTGTCAAAAGAAAAGAAAAATAATACTAATTTTCTAGAAGACCCTTCAACCAGCGGCGCATCCAAAGGGGGATGCTACACCCCCCCTTTTTTTAAAATAACACAGAGTTAAAATATTAAATTTTTAGATGACTAATATAGTGTTATTCTTTTGTAAATGTGCGTACATGTGAGCGAGTTTCCATAACTAGTCTCTACCCTTGCTTCTGTTACTATTCCTTCACTGTGCTCAAAAAAACTCTGCTAATGTTGTATTTTCAGCCAGTTCGTATCTTTCCGCGCGTAACGACTGGCGATGGGAAATATCTAACCTTTCTACACACGTCACTTAATGTTTGCGCGTGTGAGATAAATTGTGCAGTTAATATGAATCGCTATAGATTGATAAAATAATTTATTAATGCAATAATGTTGATTTCGTTTGATTTTGTTTCAGTATTGTAGAATTTAAATAGGAATGTGCACGAAACTTTGTTGCGTAATTTCGCTGCCAACCTTACAAGCAGTAAGGGAGCTATAATTAATGTTGAATTATATGCTGTAAGTGGCGTAGCGTGGATGTGCTCCAAGACGTGCGGTATTAGCAGCGACTATATGCTTTGAGCAGTTGTGATGTTGCAGAGACCAAGGTGTATATATTATAAGTACCTTGCCTCTTGTATGCTACTGGCTGTGGAGTGTTCCTGACCACACAAGTCAAATGGTTCCTCAGACAACTCAGTGTTGTGTATAGTCACTGCTGGCCACCGCACACCTTGGAACACTCCACGCGACGCCACTGGCAGTAACGGCTAGTGATATTTTTCAAAGGTTAAGGTCGCTTGTTAATCACCATGTTTTAATTTTTTTATTTGCACCAGATTTTTTTCTTATTTTATACATAAAATATGACTTTATTTTTCTCTTATTAATTTTTTTTTGTTTTTCATAGTTTTCGTGTAATTACTTGTTAAAGTCGGTAAAGTCGTCGCAGGCTACAATTTTACGTACATAAAAACAAATAGTAAGAACTTTTTTTGTATTTAAATGAAAATGTTGAAATTTGAAATAAAAAAAATTTAAAAATTCAATGTTTAAAAATACAAAAATATTTAATTTTGTGGTTTAACGTAGCCTACAATATCGTTATTCGCTGTGAATTTTGTTCACTTTGGTGAGTGAGTTGGATTTAGTGTCGTCCTTAAAACGGAAACATTCAAACTTTGGTTTTAATGCGAAATTACGCAAAACTATGCGAGATAAAAAAATTACTAACAGCAAAATTTAGTCATATTTTGTGTCTAAAACAAGGAAAAAATATCTGGTACAAATATAAAAATAAAAATATGGTGATGAAAATTGTTGTAAACAGCACCCTTAAAGTTTTAGTTCTCACTTTATCCCGAACGACCTATACCTCGTGTGTGTGAAGTTTAGGTGTGTAACGTTGGTAACATAAAAATAATGAAGAGAGACATTGCGGGCGTTTGGTTGTTACAGCGGTTATGTCTCCGTGAGACATTACATACTATCATTGTTTGGTATTGATCATTAACCTTGTGAGCAACCGCCTTGGTTACTGGTCCTCCGGACGAGTGAATTGGTGAGAAAATTCTTCCCCCCCTCCTCCCCCTTCTTTTCTCTCTGAACAATTTTCTGGATACGCCACTGCTGCCTACGTCGTCTGTCGTGGACAGCTCGGAATTAAATCCGCTTGCGTATTTTAACGGCGACCGTTGGCCCCACTGCCGGTCATTATGTGTCTGGTCGGGGCGTTAGTCCTGTCAGGAGGGTTAAAAACGTGTATATTACTGAGAACGTGGTCACGACGCGTGACGTAAACCAGGCCGTTACACGCGTCGCCTTTTAAAAGTCGCGACGTTTCGCAACTCGCTCACGATTTACACCGGCTCCGAGCATTAATGACAGAATAAATTTCCATCCCCGACTTGCTTTCTCTCTCTCTCTCTATCTCTATCTCTCGTATTATGTCCCATTGGATTCGCCTTAAGGCGGCCGCCTACCTCACTCTTCAAATGAGTCGCGGTGTGTTCGTAAACCGGTTTTTTCTACGAAACGATTCCACGGGTGTTCTTTGTGCCAACGTACGAAAAGAAAACACACTTCAGACACGGTCGAAACCTCATTGTTAAGGGTGCGGTCACCTCAGTTTTCAACGTCTTTATTTATTTTTATATTTGTACAAGATATTTTTTTCTTATTTTAGACATAATTGTGATAAAATCTTCCTCTTAAAAAACTATTGTATCTCTCATAGTTTGTGCCTAATGATTCGTAAACGTCAAAATTTGCACTTTACGGTTTTAAGTACGCCACTAAAACCAACTGACATACCAAACCGACAAAATTCACAGTCTATAACAATGTTGTAGGCTATGATTTGACATATATAAATACAAAAAATATATATTTTTGTTTTTTATATATGTCAAATCATAGCCTACAACATTATTATATAGTGCGAATTTTTTTTTTCAGTTTGGTATGTCAGTTGGTTTTAGTGGCTTACTTAAACCGTAAAGTGCAAATTTTGATGTTTACGACTCATTACGCAAAAACTATGAGAGACACACAAATTTCCTAAGAGGAAGATTTTATCACAATTTATGTCTAAAATAAGAAAAAAATATGGTACCAACATAGAAATAAAAAAAAGACGTTGAAAACTGTGGTGAACCGCGCCCTTAAGACACCATGCTCATTAAAAACAATGTTTCTGAGCCCACAAACATAGCTAAAAACAGCCTATTCAAACTTCCGTACTTCAAAATGTTGCTATAGGTGATTCGGAATAAAGTGAACACTCAAAAAAGCCCTGATTAATTTCTATTTCCTGCCAGATTATATCTTTCCGCCGATGTTAACACAAATAATGCCACGTGTTTTATTTACATCGGGTCGTGCAATGTTTACAACTACGTTAAACTGCTCCGATAAATGTTAGCTACAATATCTACTGATTAAATGCACGGGGGCTGAATGTAAGATATAAAAAAAGTAATCTTAGTTATAAATACCTGCGAGTTAATGTCTGGTTTCTGTCCATCGACTAATCTAAGCAACACGCACTATTGCCGTTACGAATCTCGTAAATGAGGGCATATTTTATTTGAATTTGTAACGCAAAACCGCCACTAAAACAGACATGACGCACGCTATTCAATAATTCAAGTTTCGTTCAGTTCTACTGCCACGAACAACGACGACGCACTTCAGAAACAATAAATAACGTATTATCTTAACATGTGAAATAAAAAGTATGTCGTTTCTATACTGGCGAACGTAAAATGTAATTTACAGATTACCGATGGTTTCACGGCATTTCGGCAATGATACTCAAAGTAATTTCCAATACTTTTGAATGTGTATCTACGCACAACGGGCAAAGCACGCAAATGATGCAACTTGGCGGCGAGAACCTAATTCTGATGCCACCTGTTGGTGGAGTTTTGAACTGTCTGAAGCGCGGAGCAAGCGATAACGGCCACGGCGACTCAAAATTCGACGATAGCGTCACATAATTCTCCCGCCAATCGAGTCTATTTATACTGTAAGTATGAATGTCAATAAGATCATAAGTAAATATTTTGAAGTGTATTAAATACAGACAGGTCGAGTTCGTCATATGTTCTTTCACTAATGTTGTATTCAAATAGGAAAATACACGGAACTACGTACAATAAATCGCTACCAACCATACAAGCAGTAAAGTAACTCTTGTTAGTGGTGATGTATATGCAGTAACAGCTAGTGATTTTTTCAAAGGTGAAATCTTTAGTGTTCACTTTATTCCGAATGACCTATAACCGGATGTATGTGAAACTCAGAATGCGATGTGCACTGAACTTTTCTACGGACTTTCCGTCAATAATATTATATGGTCACCGCTTTAATGCCTCATAATAAAAACGGATCGGTGGGAAGATTGCACGCTAGTTCATAGCTTGGCTCGTTGAGGCAACGCGGCGTTTGACGCGCTTCAAGGTCGCCTCCAACGCTCAGGTAGGCGGTGCCCTTAAGGCCATGCCCTCCTGTCTATTCTGTTTTCGTAATTATTATTTTTTTAAAGCCTAAACGAGAGCAGATATAATAAATCTGCTTGGCAGCAGTTTTGTTTAATACAATCTGTTTCTGTTGGATAATTTTTTGTGAAGACAGTTAATACTACGGTTTTAGCTGTATGTAACACAACGAAATTTTCGTTAGTTCAGTTTTTAGTCAGAATCGTATAGTTTATTTCTTGAAAAAGAAAATAGCTATTATGGTGAAAACCATTTCTTACAAAACTGCGAAACAGGTTCGTGATATCTGCTGTCGCTTAAGCTTAAATAAAAAATTATCGCAAGAACAGTTTTGTTGAAATTACCCATTTTATTTTTAATTAACGAAGGATAGATTGAATTACCGGCAGTGCCTCTTAATAGAAACATGACTTTTACGATTTGGTGCGCATTAGTGGGTTAGATTTTTACTAGGAGTGATTTAGTCTAAATTTTAATTGTGAGAGATAATTACTATCTTAAATTTTGAATTAGCGTATTTATTTCATAATTACGCTTTAACACTTCGAATACAATGCGCGTAATGAACGGCAACGTAACTGTGTCTCTATTAAAATATTTTCAAATAAATCTTGCCGAACTCTGAGTCAGGAAGAAGTTTTAAAAAAATGCAGCATGATTAGTGACGGGGGCTCGTAACTGTCTTCTTTCTCTGTCTACAACTCACTATTCACAATAGAACACATATTTTTTTCAGCGTAGTCAGAACATTCCTACAGGCAAATAAAATCCTAGAAGGCTTCTTCAAAGAAATGACACAAACTACTTTCCGCTTCTTGAGAAAAATGTTGTTCCGTTGCAAAAGGGCCGTCGCATACAGTGGCGGGGGGAAAGGGCGACGCCTGCCGACAACTTAATGAAACGAATTTCTTGAAAAGCAGTGAGCGTTGTTTATCTCGTGTGTGTGTGTGTGTGTGTGTGTGTTGAATGGGCGAGACGAGTTTCGGAACGATGTTCTTCCCCGCTGAATTTATGAACAAGCGCATGCTTATCTGACGCCAATGAATAATTAAAATTGTCGCAAGAAAAAATGTAAACTTAATTACGTTAAATGTTAAGTGACGGCAAAAATGTTTTATTCAGGTCTTAAGTTTATGTATTTATGTACATTTTTTTTTTTGGTACCGTGATCGACAAAAATTAGTCAAGAGATCTTAATAAAAATTAAGTCCCATACTTTTACATCATAATGCAGATTTTTCTTTATAGTTTCATGTCAATCGTAAAATAAAGTCGTATAATTTTATCAAACAAGTCTTATGTAAGGACACTGTAACACAGTGAAAAGTATTAGTTTTTAATTGAAAAATTATTTAGTATTCAGCCTACTGACAATTAAAATTAATAATTTTTTAGTAAATAAATATGTGTGTGTGTGTATCAGCAACGTCAGGAAAAAGTAACAAAATATATTTCTTAGGCATTTTATAATTTTTGTAGAGGTATCGTTTATTAAAGCTTAAGAAAACTTTTTAATTACAAGATTTATACAGCCCTCATTTGGTAAGGTGTTTCAGTTCAAATTGTAGAGTAGACTCTACTAAACTTGAGTTTCTTACACTCAATACATTTACATTGCTTGTTTGCAAAATGTGTTTTTCAATGCTATTTTAGCTATATCACCAACACTATTTCGTTGCACGCAGTAAATTAATATTATTTTGTTATTATTGATTTTATTTTACTTTAGATACGCGTAGATTATTGTAACTCACAGGTCATTATTTTAACGTGTTGTTTGTGGTGTTTTAAACACGCATTTAAGTTGTGAATGCTCATTTCACAATTGTGAGGGAATGATAACCGGATTCTCGCTTAGAGCTGCTATCACACGTGAACTAGACGAATACCCAGGACACGTCAGGACGACGAGTAGCTTACATCTCATTATACGACTTATCAAACTGAAACTACGGTAGCCAATAAGTGTTTCTTTCCAACGCTAATTAAGTAAAAAAATAGTGGAATTAAATTGCCTACACGGATATTGTCCATTATCATAAATTAATTTTTTCTCTTATTAAAAGGCACAAGTACCTACTTTTCGTAGAGAAATCATGACATATTTTCGAATATCCGTTGATGCAGAACCTTTACCTACAAAATTCCTTCACTGTAAGCGTATAAGTTTTTCTTATAATGTCTTCTAAAAAACGCTAATATTTTGAACACAGCGAACTAATCATAAAAAAAAATTGTAAATATTTTTATTTTCTGGAAATTGTATACTCTTTATAACGTTTAGTAACTGATCAGATATCTACATCAATATACAACATCGAAAACGAAGGTACGCAAAGTACCCCAGAGAAATGACGAAATTAAGAGAGGAAAATACATGTAAAATTGGATCATTAGGCCTACCTGTCGAACCTAAACGATGTGATATTTAGTTCATCTCAATACGGCTCACATTTTTGTAGTATTTTAGTTATTTTTTTAATCCGTGAAAATTGTGAGGAAATAAATATATTCGTTAAATAAACCGCTCTAAAACACTATCTCATATATATATATATATATATATATATATATATATATATATATATATATATATATATATATATTAATTTTTAATTTAATTATAATAATATTTTGTCTCAAATGAATACAGAAAATGGTTTTCGACCAAAAAATGCACCGTGAAAGATGATGACACTCGCCGAAAATGAATTTAACCTGTAAATCACTACCCATGATCTCCCCAAGGATCCAAGATAGGCAGCGCCCTTAAGTACGCCAGCGTTTAACTGGACAACTCTGATTCAAGCTAGAGTCTATGTTATTTTTCATACAAAGCATCCGCAATGTCGCTGCGATTCCCCACTTATGTACTTGTGTTATCGGTTACAGCACGTTTCAAACATATTATTTCACCCATCGCGCTGCGGTCAAACTTGCAAATGTACGCCCATAAATTGTTACACTAAACTGCATGTGAAATCTATGCTACACACTAGACATGGAACTGCAGTGTAACTAGCAAAAGAGCTCGGTGTCATTCTAGTGCAAGAAGCAGAATTTCCTTTCGTGTAAATGTTTACACACTATACAGTCCAATTGCTGATAAATCACTTTGATTCATGAAAAGTTTTCAGTAAAAATTTGTGCTATATTCCTAATTGATTCAGTCGTTGAGTGTCACTGATGTAATTATAATTTATATTTTATCCCTCTGAATTAAACTATTATGATGCTGTTACTAGCTATTCATTCGGCAAATTGCACAGTCGGTGATTGAGTACAAAATGGAACATCAGCAAATACGTATTAGTTGCGTTTTGAAAATACAGTTAACTACAAAAAGTTGAACATGCCTTAAGTGATTCTATACGTAATCATACTCTTTCGTATGCAAGCCGATTGCTTATATTAAAGTCTGTTATATTTCAGTTAACTGGCTGATAACTATAGCAATTAAATTCTTGGAAACCCAAGTGCTTTAGAGTAAAACATTTATGGCGACATTTCGTTTACGTTTTTGCACACTGATTACCACCTCAACAATTAATGAAAAACCATTTCGTAATTTAATGCAACGGGAGGATAGCAATACCTAGACTTACATGAAATAATTATGTACCATAATTACAAACTTCGCAATGGCGGCAGTTCACCTTCACTGCTCTTTATTTGGAAATTAAGTGTTCTGTATGTAGGCTGTTTCAGAATTACAGGCAAACTTCGTGAAGCAATTCCTTACGTTGAAATATGTAGACATATATACTGCAATTCCTACATGAAGTGAACATTAAAGGAGGCACTAGTCCTTGAAAATCACGATTTTTAACTATATTTTTGCACGGAAAACGAAGTGGAATGAAATTACAATTTTCAGAATGGTATGTGTTATTTTACCGCGAACATTAACCTAAGAGCAAACTGGTTTTTAATGAAGATAATGTAGAACCTAGCTGCCCATCCTCTTATCGCATATGCAAGTTTTTTGCCTTCAAGAATTTTTAACATTTGATGCTGGTTTATTGCGCAATAACCCCTACTTTTTCAATTACGGTCCTCCAAATGCAGTTGTCTTTAATTTTTTTTTAAGAATGCACATGCCTGTTAACTTATTTTAATGTTTACTTTATACAAAAAATACCGTATGTGAATAGAATCCTATTATATGTACTTGGCTTTTTCATGAACTTTTTGTGTTTTGAATACGAGTCAAAAGCTAACCAGTTTAAAATAGATCGTAGGCTTTCGCGGCCGTTGTCTGCATTTTCTTGGCTTGTAGGTGTGAGCCGCGTCCGGAGATTGTCTTGCGACGTTTCGGCAGTCGTTGCAGCTGCCATCATCAGGTAGTCGGAGACCAGTTGTGTATGTATCTTGCTAACTAAATTATACTCTGCTTATTCATGGCTTCATATTATTTGTTTAGTTTTCTTTGACAGTCATTCATTTTGCAATGGAGTATGTCCAAGAAACTAAATCCAGTCATGCACTCCCATTGCACAGGTCTTTCAAAGATCATATTGTCTGCTACTCCAGTGAGTGGACAGTTATATACATGACAAGGTAGCCTTCAGTAATGTTAAGTTCAGAACGACATAAGATTACATGTGTCACAGTTTGACCTTAGAATTACAAATTGATTTCCTCACATAGTTGTACTTAAATTAATTACTGGCCTCTATTGTCGATTTACCACTGAATTATTTTACAAAGGTAAAACAAACGACGGTCGGTTGGTTCTGGTAAATTACTGCACGATTCTGATGGGAGACTCGTTAATACCACGAATCCTATTTATGCTGGTTTTGCGAGATTATTTTTTTAAGTCCTGAAAGGAAGCGTGTATCGCAAAACAGTCCAAAACAAAAGTTTCCATAATTTTGGCTAATTATCATCTTAATTATTTTTATAAGTCGGTAACTATCCACAAATTATAAAAAATTTGTGTCTTTAAAAATTAGGCTCGATGGTACAAACATTTTCCAACATTTCTATTTAACGGTTTTGCGATATCTGCTTCATTCAGGATTTAAAAAATAGGGACCTGTGGCCTTAAGGGTGATGCCTACTCATATCCCTGGACGAGAGCAATGCTAAGGCTTAGCATGTTAAATTAAATTATATGGAGCTTTGTACTTGTCGAATCTGCATAAACACCTCCATTGACTTTTTTTTCTTTTCACCTCGGTAAATCCCAAATTGCTCGAGGATATTTTAAGCCGTTTGTTATAAACAATTTTCTCTCAAAGTTCTTCTCATAAATTTTATCAACTTTATTCATCACTGTTGCAATATTTTTCTTCTCAATGCTGAAAATAGTTTCGTTTCGAAAGCCGTATCATTAAGCATGAATGAACACCGGCGAATTTTATTAAACTTGTAAATCCCTGTCCTTGCACATATCATGGCACTCATGTAGGCAGTGCCCTTACACAGTTAGTTGGACATTAGCTTTTTTTTTTCACTGGAAATGCGATAATTCGAATATAACGTGCCCGTCAAACACCTCATCGCCTCTAGGCAGTGTTTTCGGAGAATGTGTTTTTCAATGGGTCTTCAGGCGAGGACACTGTTATTTTATTGGTAGAAAGTCTGTGGTTAAGTCCATTGCAGGTTTCTATCATTTTATTTTACGATTACGGTTGATATGTTTCCCATCTACAGCAGTGTGAAGCCATTTTTACCACTTTAGAGGAGCTTGGTGATCATGATTTAGACTAGCGAGCGGTATTTTTAAAACCACAGGGACGCCGTTTAAAAAGTGTCTTCTTTTCGTAGATAAACGCATTGGAAACACGTGAAGTAGTTTTACATGAAAAACCATCGCACCAAGCTACAGCACAGCTTACTGTATGCGCCAGATCCAACTCACTCTTAGCGCTAGTAAATGACACCATCTTCTATACTGGTGCAGCTACGTTTCAGTGCAGAAACTAGTTTGTAGTAGACAGACTTGCCTACGTGACCTTGAGATGCTCATTAGTTTTCATAGCGTAAGCTTAGCTCTGGAAGAAGTAAACTTAATTTATGAGAAAACTCTTGGGTAATAACAAGGAAGAGACTTTAAGAAATTTCATATTCTCTTATTATAACAACCATTACTTTCCTGATTGATTAAACATAACTTGTCCTGCAGTGTTTTACTTTTCAAACCAACATAAAATACAACACTTTGAAAAAATATTTTATTGAGAAATAAAAAATAGGGTTTTAATTTTGACGTTTACTTCCTTTTCCCCTTGTGTATACTTATGCGCCCTTCTAATTTAAAAAAAACCTTTGCATATTCATCCTATATAACTAGAGACCGCAAAAATTCGCGGGTTCACTTACCTGTAGGCTAGCCTGCAAGAATGTATGTTTACTGAAGCAAATAACAGCTGCTCATTGGCTGCTCGCTGTAGGTCTGTATTAGTTGCTTCTGTGTTATTGGCTCGGCGCCTTGTAAGAGGCGTCTAATGAACCAAGGGCCAGTTGCGAAAGTGCTACGTTCTTACTGGTGTTTGAAGTCTAGCTTATGCCTAAACTTTAACGTGAATATTCCAGGTCTCTACGTATAACGTGTACGTATTCCGGCAAACTTTTCATTTCTAAGTATTTGAGGTGGCCACCTAGTTTGTGTGTGAGAGAACAAAATCTACACAGCGCTAGAGGCGTCGTTGACCAGTATGTGTATTGTAATATCATCTTTACATGCAAGCCACTCAACTGGCCTTTCCTATGGGACTTTACGTGGTGACCATGTCGGCTGATTAACGAGAAGTTGTGGTTGGTATTCTCATAGACACGGTAGTCTGTAAAATCATGTTTAGCTATTTTGAGAAGCCCTAAAATAATGATTCCAATAAGCGTACCGAATTTTTTAAACTTGTGTAGTCAGAGTTTGAAATATGCTTTCTTCTCGTAGATAACCAATCGTTATTGATGTTTAGGGTGCGGTCTACCATGTGATTAAAATGCATGGAAGTGTGTTCGTAAATAAGTTTTTTTGTGAAACTATTCTACACACGTCCATTTTGTCAATGTACGAAAAAGAAAATGTACTTCAGACGATGACGGAAAGGTAGATTTAAAGCATCAAGTAAATTATAAAAATAATTTCGGAGAAGCTCAAAATGGTTCTCAAAATGGTTCTCAAAATGGTTAAAAACAGCATCTTAAACCTGTTATATCTGAAAAACTACTCACAGGATTCGTGTGAAACTGCTAAAGAAACATTAAATGTACGTACTTTGCTTAAAACTTTTCACATTTAAAAATATGGTGGCGTACTGCATGTGTAGTCGAGCGAGTGATTTATCATAATACTGCACGCCTTTTCAGTGTCTTGCGGTTGAGCGCTTTTGAAAACTTTAGTTACTTTTTTCTCTTTGTAAAATTTACAGTTTCATGCCACATTTTATCACAAACAAAGCAACTGAAGAAACAATCAAAGAGTGTATATCGTTTGTACAGCACTAAGTAGTTGAAATTCGAGATCACAATAAAGTATTTTTCAGTTATTATTCTTTACAATATGGCCTAGCCTTTACGAGCTGCACATACCAGCCGTAGAAACGACTTAAATTAGGACGTGTTTGCTACTTTGTTACTGTAACGTACATGTCGTTTATGACGAAAACAGCATACACGCTATAGGGGCACAGATTAGATAGTAATACAGACGTGCAATGACGTGGCGGCTCATTTTATACGGACTTGGCCGCTTATTGACTGCCCGAGGCTGTTGATATCAGCCCCGTGTATGTTTGGCTCCTGCATGTCACGGCAGGTTTCCTATTGGCCTGGCTGCCAGCTATCAGGACAGCCGCCTTACTGTTATTGGTGGTAGGTGTTTCCGCCATGTTGCTGACCAGCGAATCCATTTTGCTGGCGGGTGCGACTGAGTTTGCAGTCCTACCAGCTGCTTTACTTCTGTATTACTAACTATTCTGTGACAGGACTCGTTACTGGTGACCCAGGCTGGCCATTCACACCTGCACGGCGCGGTGCTGGAAGGCAGACGAGCTTTCGCACGCGGTGTCATCTAACATTCCATCGAGGACATTCTCCCCCTTCCCCTTCCCCTAGACCCTGCCATTCCTCGCACCACCTCCCACACAGACTATGGAGCGATGCTGCACCACTCCACTACCGGTGTGATAGCTGGGTAGGGTTACCAGACACACAAGTAGTGGCGGCTCATGGGTTGTTGCCAGGTAGGGCTGCTATACAAGGTTGTGCGCTGGTTGACTCTACAGCCACTGACACGCTGATGTGAAGGTGCACATTACTACTGAGTGGTCACAACACATCTAGTAGCCGGCAAATATTTCATAGTCGTTGGTCTACGGCGCGTTCATCAAGAGTGTACAGTTCCGACTATCTTCAGCCCCACCTGGCAACAACCCACGAGCCGCCACTGCACACAAGACGAAATCATTCGTGTTCCTGAACCCTGTGATTCTCTACCTGATGACGGGAACTGATTCCAGTTCCCGAAACGTCGTTCTACTGTTTGGAAGACTAATGTGTAGAGATGATGGTATATCGCGAAAATATTTTGCGCCAAGATAGCCTTGAAAACACTGACACACCGTAGCTGTCTCCAGACCAATAACGTATATCGAATATTAAAACAGCGAGGTTCTTATAGGCTTAGTCAAATAGGGTAACAGCTCCACGTACAAGTGAAAGCCAGTCTCATCTTTTCATAAGTTAAACGTACGTTGAAGCCTAGCAAATAGTCAAGTTTTCCCGCGATAAACCATCATCTCTACTAATGTGTTTTGTTTCGTCTTATCGTTGTGTCGTACTTTCATTTTACAGTTCATATACAGTGACGGGTAAAATTCGCGGGTTCACTGACATGTAGGCTAGTCTCCAAGAATATATGTCAAATCGTGCAGACAGCAGGTATTTATTAGCTGCTCGCTGATGCAGTAAAATGGGCCTGTATTCAGTTACAACTTTATTATTGGCTCATCTACTTCCAGGGAGTGTCGAGTAAGTTAACGGCCAACTGTGAACGTGATACAGACCTATAGTTGATGGAAATGTAGCTTGCACCTTAAGAGGGCGTGCTTCATAATTCAACGCTGAAAGCATTAATGAGTAACTGTATGTTACTTAACGCTAATTTGCGAAAATTAAACAATAGCATTCCTGGACAATAGTTTTAGCCAACGTTTTAAACAAAATTGTTTCCAGTGTTACGAACTTCAGAGGCACAATATCTGACGCCGGAACCTCGTGCGTTTAACTGCGGCGCAAGAGATCACGCGTAACGAATTAGTAATTTTGGATAAATATTTGCTCATAAAGTTGACATTATCTAGGATTGTCATTGAGTATTTTATCCATATTGACTTCGAAAAAAGCGTAGGAATCAATTGATGTTTTCAGCGTTTATTTTTCTACCACGCACTCTTAAAGAAAACGCGAATTTCCGGGTCTCTATTCATATATTTTATCTGTCCCTTCGCCAAAGCAGTTCTCCAATTTGTGTTGTGCCTTGGCTTGGTGGTGTCTCGGTTGTTATTTTCATTTTTATTTTCTTATCTCATTATACTTGGTTTTATATTACCCGATTCCATTTAAGTCCTTGCTACGGAGTTTTACAGTGATTTCGAAAATATTTTTTTTATTGCTACCTAATACTCATATCAAAATTTCGCTGCACGGTTTTGACACTTATATGTTATAATTAGAGAAGGTGAATTATCGCGGGAAAAGTTGACTGTTTGCTAGCTTCAATGTAATATATTCATTTCTGCCGCTTTTATTTCGTTACTGGCGAGTCACTATTTGACTGGACCAGTGATAACTCTGATGCGCTACGACTGGTCGTCTGTGATTCGTCTGTAAACAACTAGACTGTGATATATATCCGTCGGCCAAGAATACATGACGCATGAGGCTACACTAATTTGCAGAATACGTTGGCAGAAAACATTCTCGCGATTTTTCACCATCTCTAGTTATAATTTGTAGCTGAATGTTTTGTAGCATTTTACCGAACGGTTTTTTAGATTTCACTACCCAAAGTACCACGTTTTTCGTCGTGAAAATAAGCAAAAATGAAGGAAAGGAATATATATATATATATATATATATATATATTTGGCGAATGGTACATTATTTTAAAAAACGCGTCCACAGTATTGTGCATCGTGTGATTGCACATTGACTCAAATTTTTTCAAAACTTTTGGTTAAAAAATATTTGAGTTATTGGCACCAGTCTGAAAAAAAAACTCGGGAACAAGCCCTTAAGGAGTTCTATGTTGTGTATCTATCCTGTTGACTAAAGCGTACTCTGCTTAGGCCTATTTATGTTTTTCTATTCTCTTTAGTTTTCCTTGCGAGACATCTGCATCGCAATTGAGCGTATCCAAGAAACTAAATTCTGTAATTCACTCACACTGAACAACTTAATGATCGGAATCACTACAGCCCGTCAGTTGCGACTCGAATTATGTGATGCGACACTTGAAATTATCACTATTGCGATCACTCTTCTGCCGCATGACATTAAAATGTAAATAATTCCTGACCTCTTGTACGGCAGCCATAGATGATTACAATATTTTATTTATTTTTCCTTAATTTCCAATATATTTTAAATACCCGCTGGCGTTTGCAAAATTGTGAAAATAAAATTACACATTCATGTTTTCTTAAAGATGTTCCTAATTGATTGTAATAACAAACAAAATTTTGTCGTAAATGAATAAACGCAATTTATTACTAACTCGCCAGTTCAACAAATATTTAGGTACAAAATCAAGTTCCTGTTTTCAGCTTTCTCGCGTCCACGACACGAATAAAGTAGCAACACTTTCTATTCAGATATCGTGTTTCGGCCGCCATTTTTGTCGCTCTGATGTCGCAGGAGCCTCACCGCTGATAAGCTGACAAGCTTTGTAATTCATGTCGCGCCCTTCGTGTCGCGTCCGCCGCGCTATTGTGATTACAGCATGAGGACAAAAGAAGAGGACATTCGATTTTTCCGCAAGATAAAGTTTGCCTTAAAAATAGTTACAACTAACCCTACAAAAAATCACATTCAACTATTTTAATAGCAGCACAATTTTTTACTAACGTTACATTACACTTTAAATAAAGATTTTCTTTACGGCAAAGCTACTTTGCAACGGCTCGTATCTAAACAAAATTTGCGTCGTGACATAATAAATATTTGGAGGGTGTTTAGTTACAATTGGAGCAAGCAACATGTAGCGATTATGCTCCACTGACAATTTTGGGGAGTGATTTATACTGCTGAGAAATGGACGATATATCTAAAAAAAAAGTGTTGAGCTTTCAGGCAATAAAGAATAACAAAGCATGGGCGCCTTTCGTCACTTATTTCGTCACTGTGTGTAAGGTTACGCCTAAATCTGGTATAGACAGGAATTGTTTGGATACCTTTGCACCGATGTTGTAATTTAGAATCTTATTAGATTAAATTTTACAGGGAACGTATTTATTATGTTCCTATTATCCGAAAAAGGCAGACACATAATATAACTGAAAGTAGCAAAAACTTGACTTTCGGAGTCTAAGTAACCAATTCTGCACTAACTGTTAGGGCCACAACTCCTAATAATGTTTTATGAAAAGCGATATTTTAGCCATTTACTGCAGAACCAGTGTTCTGGGTACACTAACAAAACCCATTCTGTCTGAACTTGAAGGCTAGAAGTTTTTGGACAAATTGTTTAAGGATGGCTTAAGTCAGTTTAGATTAGTTTAAACGCTAAAATGTTTTGTTCGCTTAATAGAAGGATGGTTTTGTTAGGTTGAGAGAAACTGCATTAATTGTTACATTATTTGCTTATGTATCAAAACTGTCCTTCGATTCAGTGCATAGTTTTTTTTTGTCATTTTAAACTAACCTGAACTAACTAAAAACTATGCTCTCCTGTTTTTACCATTTCTGCTATAATTATTACTTCTTTTTTAGCGGTGGCCAAGGGGTAAGACCTCTTGCCTCCCACCAAGCCGATCCGGGTTCATCTTGGCGGGATCGGTCCCTGGATTTTCTCATGTGGGAATCGTGCCGGACGATGCCGCTGGCCGGCGGGTTCTCGGGGATCTCCCGTTTTCCCCGCCCATTCATTTCGGCTCTGCTTCATACTCACCTCATGTCACCCCTCACCAGCGCTAAGAGACCTCGATATTAAGCGCTAACCAAAATATATCTCTCACTTATCAACATTTAGGCACAACATTTAAATTCCGGTTCGAATAAAATCTAAATGATTTATATTTAGGAATCGCTTCGCGATTATCGAGCTGAGTCATAGAAACCTCTGTGCTGATTGGCGGATCTCATTTGTTTTTCGTGTCGTGGCTGTCGTGTCGTGCTATTGTGATCTCGGAGGAAACGCCGGTAGCTAGAGTAAACAATCACTTGACGTCGGCGAAGGACTACTGTTATCGGCAAATGTCTGTGCACGCGAGTCCCCTCCTCCCAAGGCTGTAGCGCGTCACGGACAGGTCAGTAGTAGCTCAACAACAGAACGGCCCGGCTGAATACACACGGACCTAAAAACGTTCGGTAGTCGAGCTCGAGTAACAGCAAATAATACACTAGTAGCTGATGTTCGTGAGACAGCCGGTAGCACCGCCAGAGCCAGACCTGCGCGCGCATCTATTCCCCCCTCCCTTGCGGTGCTAACCAAGCTTCCCCGCCCACAGGCATGCACAGACGTCTGCCGGTCACAGTAACTGAGCAGTCAGAGGTGGCGCATGTGGGGGGCTTCCCAGGCCCGAGCGACGAGCCGGCATGTGAATTATTCATGAAGCCATGTGTGAGTGACGCATGCGCTCGGGGATGGGCACACACACCTCATCATCACGTCGTCGGTCGACGGCGATGCTCGGATATATAAGTGTGTGGGTCGCGTTCACTTTCCCGCTCCTCGGATGTACTCGGTAGCATTCGTTCATCTTCGGCGTTTGAGCATATAGGTAGCACCAATTTCAAAATCAGACATGTCCACTTTATCAAATTATACAGGATACTGAAAAACTTACATGTTGCTATACTAACGAAAATGATCTACATGAGGTTTATTGTTGTACATAATTTTAGTTGCCCGATAATTTTATTGCTATGAGACAAGTTAATACTATATTTCGCGCCTTATTTAAGAAAAGAATTGTCACGTCTAGTTCTGAGTGAATGTTATAGAATGCCTTCTTTTAAAGGTTAGTAAACTTGCCAGAGACAACTTTTCGTAGCTGTACGTCATCCAATTGAAATCATCCGAGTAAGCAGTCAATCATAAACATTTGGCAAAAATTATCGTGAGAAATGTCAGAAAATTTTATTTATTCACTAAACCGCAGCAATCCTATGCAGTTAGCGTTAATGTGAGTTCTTTTGAGGATAGTCTGCTTAGAATAATAATTTAATAACATGATTTAACGTGGTTTTAGACGTTAACTTTTGTGCACGGTTATACAGTTAAGGGCTCCGCCTCCCTGGACCGGTTTGATGCTTTGCAGACTCAGTACAGGTGCGCAGCAGGGTTAAGAACAACTGAGACGCGCGCTCTAAGCACAAGGCTCTCTAAACTGGCGCATAGTGTTTTACGTTGCATCGCTGGAACTATGGCACTCTAAGCGACGACCATGTTATCATATTACTGGAAAGTATGTACCAAAGGTCACATCAGTTCTCTTAAGTAGTTTTGCACCAACCAGAGCAGTAGATTTTGTGATATAACTAGAGACATGAACTTTTCGCGAAAAGAATTTTGCCCCACTTTGTTCCAGTGCCTAATGTGCATGTCTGCAGTTCTGCTTCATAGATATTGGCAGCGTGCCTTTGAACTGTGACGTTTCTCATTTCACTGTACCAATCACAATAAGGTTACTGTAACACCACACGTCTGTGATTTGCGTGTAAAACCCCACGACACACGAATGTCAAAACATCCAATCTCTGACTGTGAAGCAAGTCTGCAGACGTGCACACAAGTCACTGACACAAAGTGAGGCAAATTTCTTTTCGCGAAAAGTTCATGTCTCTAGATATAACTGTGCGAAAAGGCCGTTTTTAGCCATGTTGGATGGCTCCGAAATAGTATTTATAATGCCCATTAGGTATGTTCTGAAAGTACTTTATTAACCTTCTCTGAAACGTTTTTTCTTTTCGTAGATCTGTACATTGAGAGATCATAGGATAGTTTTCCCAATAAACGGATATTTCTAACCCACTGCAGCGTAGTTCGGCAGCCAGGAAGGCGGGAGCCTTAGTTATTACTTACGATTAGAGCCCTACGAGTTAGTGGCAGAAAGGTTTTCTAAACCATTTGGTTTCAACGCCTTTTGTGCACACCAGAAGCTCTACTTCATGGTTAGAGACCAGACAAATTCGCTTGTTCACTGACCAGTAGGCTAGCCTCCAAGAATCTCTGTAAACTCTATCAGACAGCTGCTGTTCGTTGGCTGCTCGCTGACACAGTGAAATGGGCCCGCATTTACTTACATTGTTATTATTGGCTCATCGACTTCAAGGCGGTGTCAAATAAGTCAACGGCCAATTAAGAAAGCAGCACGAACTTACAGTTGTTGAAATCCTAGCTTGTACCTGAAAGAAAGAGCGAATCTTCGGGGGTCTATTCGCTGTGAGTGATTCGAACTCTCACTTGTACGTGTATGAACAAAGGCACGCTGCTGATTACCATGAAGCGAAGCTGATGATGTGCAGTTAATATGGCCGCTATCATATGTTGACCAATGAGTAACCTGGGAGAAGGAATGAAAGGGGGGTTTGCGGGTAAAAGGGTCATAACTCGCAAATATTTAAAATATTAAAAAAAATCTACTCATAGGATATTAAATTTCAAATCTATCAGACCAGTAGAATTACTCACATTCACTCAAAAATAAACTAGAAAAGGGATTATTATCTTTAAACGGCAGAACAGATTTCCTTGAATCATAGCTAAAAACCAAAAACCATCTCGATCACTTCAGCTTTCAAACAAAAATAAACCATCAAAATTGGTCCATTCGTTTAGAAGCTACGATTCCACAGACAAACACACAGATACACACACAGACACGTCAGACTTATAACACCCTTCTTTTTGAGTAGGTTGTTGAAATGTGCAAAAATCTGTCTCGTGGCTCTGAGGGTTAATTATTTACGCTACTTTACCTGTGCTTTACCTTTCGTAGAGGATTCCATTCAAACTGGAATGAAAACGAAACTGTTTAAGAGCTTACGTTTTGAATGTAGACAAAACAACGGTGCAGAGAAAGAACACGTATACAGTGACACTCAAGGAGCTTCATTTCCTCAAGCATTGTTTTACATGTTATAGTTATCATACATGTGTGACATTTGTTTCCTGCAGAACTGTAACTACACAGTTGTACATTTTCTTGTACGTCATTATTGGTAGAGCAGATGTGGCCAAGAATTCGCAAGCAGCTGTTTAAATATAACACCACTTGGCTCTTGATTACTGTTGCAGTGAGTTAGAAGTAAGCCTATTTTTCCTTAACTAAAAATAAGTACTGTTTCTCAATTAAAAAATACTGTTTACCAGTCACCTAATCGCAACTCCAGACCCAATAAGGACACAACTCAGAAAGTTGTTATTTTGTGTTAGACCTCTATTGTAATCCATCTTATCAATGATTTTTCTTATGGTAATACCGATACTTATTTAGCGTACACGATACAATTGTATTTTTTGAGTGGATTCCTTTTCATTGTTATCTATTTTTCGTACTTATATGATGAAAATAATACAATTACCATACTATAGCAGTACTGACAACTGCTAATTACGTACATTGCAACATAAAAGGCGGTATCACGGTTAAATTTAAAGTTTTTGTCACCCAAATTGGTTTTTTCACTAAAACTTCAAATGCCAATATTGTCTCGGAACCATATTTTTTAGTTGTGCCCCGAATGATCTAAAGGTGATATATATATATATATATATATATATATATATATATATATATATAGAGAGAGAGAGAGAGAGAGAGAGAGCTAGAGAGAGAATTCACTTCGATAGATTTTCCAATTTTGTGCCTAAATTAATGCAAAACCACTTTAGGGTCCCACAGGGAAATTCGCTACATATTTTTTTAACCATAAAATGACAGGTTCACCGTTTAAAGTCCCTTACTTTAAGATGGACGAGTTAAACACTACTCGCAGTTCAACACCTTGCGCGTTAGTGTAGCCCTTATCACACGCCTGTGTAAGAGTCAACGAGCTAAACAGCTACAGGTAGGCGAAACCATTACTATTGTAAATAAATGGTGTGGTATGTAAAGTTATTTCATTTTTATAAAAACTCCTGAAGAAGACATTTGGTAGTCCTTCTATTTACCGACGGTTGGTGGCTTAAAGCTATCTTCCCTTGTATCTACTGTATTTGAGTTATTTTTTTAAAATATAAATGATAGCAGTTATCAAAATCTATTTCGAAGTTTTGTTTAAAATGGAATTTGCCGTTATAGCTATTTTTTCAAGATGAGAAACTACGGTTTCGACTGAGAAGTCAATTAACAAAAGTTTCGTTAATTACATCATTAACTAAAATAACACTGTTTACTGTCTTTAAAAAATTAGCCAATCTTGATAAAATAATCCTAAACAAAACTGCCAAACAGTTTTTCATAACTGTTCTCGTTTAGGCTTAAAAATAATTATCACGAAAACAATTAATGGAAACAGCGAAGCATAGCCTTGACTGACTATTTTGTGTATACGGTAAAGATTCTAACTATCACTTCCAGTTTTTCAAACCAAGGTAATGAGTTGTACAGTACATAGCGCAAATGTAGAATAAAACAGTTGTGTTGTCAGAAATGTATCTGTGTGATGTGTGTAATCGTATTTAAAAGTCCGATATTTTGACGGTGCATTTATTGACACACAGTTTAACGAAGATAAGATCATATTTATACAAGATAAGCTATCAGCACCATCGCTTCTGTTGTGATGTCCAAAATTATTCGTTATATCTGTGGCTAGGTAGTGTATTATAGACTTATTTCAACACAAGCTGTAGGATAGAAAATCACCTGCAAATATGGTTAGTAATTATCAATGTTTGTCGTGAATCAATACACGGTATCTCTGTAAAATTTGCGTTATTTATTTCCAGCAGACTAGAATCCAATGATCTGTACATATGAGTACACAACCAGCGATTTCATTGGCCATGAGCTTAGGGACAGGAAAATTTCGCGAATTCAATTACCTTCAGGCTAGAATCCATTGTACTATGCATACTCGAGCCCGTGTATTCGTTCATTGTCTGTTAATTCGGTGAGTAGCAGCTAGTGGAGAAATGGTCGGGGCTTGAATATGCATAGCAGAGTGCATTCTTTTCTAACATGCAGGTCATTGAATTCGCGAAATTTTCCTGTCCCTGGGGGGTGGTAAGAAGGGCATAAGTCATGTAAAAATATGATGGACATATGCATAGAGCCCGGTAATTTTCGCGAAAATGTTTTTGCAGCACTTTGTTTCAGTGCCTTACGTGCGCACCTGCATCACAGAAGATTTAGGAATACAGAAGTGAAATAGCCAGCAGGAAGGCGAACTCAGTCACACACGCCAACAAAATGGCTTCCCTGGCCAGCAACACGGCGGAGACGCCTACCGCCAATCTGCGTAAGGCGACTGCCCTGCTAGCCGGTAGCCTGACCAATGGGAAACATACCGTAATATGGACGAACCAAACATACACGGGGCTGGCATCAACAACCTCTGGCAGCCAATAAGAGGTGAAGTTCGCCTGGATCAAACGAGCCGCCACGTCATTTCACGTCTGTGTTACTATTTAGTCTGTGCCTGCATCTCGGCTTTGTGGTCAGTGATTGGATGACGTAACACCCAGCGTCTGGAGGTTAAACCCGCAAATCACAGCCGTGATGTGTCGCTGTTATCCGTGTACTGATTGGCACAGTCAAATGAATAACGACTCTGCACAAAAACACTCTGTCAGTAGCCATGGAGTTGAACTGCAGGTGTGCACGTAAGACACTGAAACAAAGTGGGGCAAAAATCTTTTCGCGAAAACTACCGGGCCCTACATATGCACTTCCCGTTCAGTGAAGGTGGTGAGAAGGATAAAGAAACGTGTTAATATAATGAGAATCGTGCCCTATTGATAGAGACCTGAAAAAATCGCGTTTTCTTTTGTGTACAAGCTAGAATTCCAACAACTGTATGTTTGCGTCACTTTCTCAGTCGGCCTTTGACTTATTTGACACCTCCTGGAAGTTTCTGAGCCAGTAATACAATTGTAATTAATGCAGACATATATAACTTTAACAGCAAGCAGCTAATGAGCATCTGCTGTCTGCTTCAGTGCACAAGTATTCCTGCAGGCTAGCCTACAGGTCGGTGAACCCGCGGATTTTTTCCGTCTCTACCTGTTGAACATCTACTGTAAGCTCCAAGAAAAGCACAAGTCTCAATGGGCAATTTTTAGACTTATGATTAGAGGCACGGTTATTTCGCGTATAGATTCTAGGTCAGGTTGAACGTCAACAGCTTATACTTCACTGTCATCACTGTGACCGGTCAACAGTTGTTTCGATACACATTTGACGCCTGCAAACCAATAATGAATAAGGAAATAAATAGTTGTGAACTCACGTGGCACCCTCTTGTAGGCTAAGAAGCCAACGAATACTCGACTATGTCCGGTGTGTGTATAGGACTGAGAAGTCTAAGCTGCTACCAGATGAATACGTGAAATAATCGTGCCTCTACTTATGGTCTTCTTACCGCCCTCTAAAAATATATAAATAAGGAAAGGAACACTTCGCGAGTTCGACGACACGCGTGTTAGAATCCATTGTTTTATAAGCCCCTGCCATTCGTCCATATAGCTGTTACTCACTGGGACAACAGACAAAGAACGAACAGACGGGCTCGAGTTTGCATAGTACAATGGATTCCAACACGTCGGTCAATGAACTCGTGAATTATTCCTTTCCCCATCTATAAATAATTTACGTGTGACCACTTTACAAGACGGTGGTCACTCTAACGTAGACCTTCTAATTATCGACCACGACATTGTCGGTCAGCGTTAGACGTCGAACGAACCTACACTGAAAAAATACTTATTAGTCTCTGCAAAATATTTTGTTAAAATGGACCTTACCAATTTTTTTTTTAGTCACCACAAAAAATGTTGCTGTCCCCAACAAAATTTTGCAGTGCTACAAAAAAAATGTTGTAACCACTACAAAAAAAATTGGCAAGGTCCATTTTAACAAAATATTTTGAAGCTTTAGCTGACTCCTTGCCGCGTCTGAGGTATGGAAACAGGCAGGCGATAAGGTCTAGAATGGCTAGTGTGTCAACCACCGTGTCGCCTTTATGCTCGGGGAACGCAAGCGGAGTGCAGTGTTTCTGTCACTGGCGTTTTTCTGTGTGACTTAAATCGTCGACCCTATTTTTTTATTTATGGAAATTTGAATAATGTTCAGCGTATGCTTCTCTATTTTCGTTTTACGATTCTGTTCTTTTTTTTTTTACGTTATAGCAGTCTGGCGAAGCTGTTTCCGGGCATTTTTAGCCCCCTCCCCCCCTCCCCCGAAACAATATTTCTAAGCATTATATGAGGGGCTTGGATTTATAGTGGTGTAAGTCAGTTAAAATAGTTTCCTCGTGCGGAATTTTTGTAATCACGTGGAAAATGCAATACATTCTTGCAATACTCAAATGGAATACAGAAATTATGTTAAGAGTGAAATATTTTTTACAGAATATTCATTTGGAAAACGTGAACAATATGAATAACAACGATACTTCTGATTAATTGTGCCTCGCACCACTATGAATCTCAGCCCCTCATATATAGAGATGTCAGTTTATCGCGGGAAAACTTGCCTGTTTGCTGGGTTTCAATGCGCGTTCAGCTTATGAAAAGATTACTGTCTTTCGCTTGTACGTGGAACTGTTACATTATTTGACTGAGCCAATAAGCATCTAGCTATTGTAATATTTTATGCCTGTTATTGGTCTGCATGTGTCAGACGTACATCAGCCAATCATATGTGGTGCAATTAACTACTGCGTTTTCAAGCCTATATTGGCACAAAACATTTTCGCGATAAACCGTCATCTGTAATGATATATAAAAAACAAAAATAAGGAAGCATAGTTTTAATGTGTGTTTTCTATTCGTATACATAGAGATATCTAACGTACTTCTAGTAGATTAAAAAAAAAGAGCTTTAGTCTGAATGAATTAGCCTGTTAAATTTTTCGCTTTTATGAAATTCTGTGAGTAATAATTTCAAATTTGCTGTTATAGCAATATATTCATCCAGTCCTGCAGTACAAGTAATGATATATAAAAAACAAAAATAAGGAAGCATAGTTTTAATGTGTGTTTTCTATTCGTATACATAGAGATATCTAACGTACTTCTAGTAGATTAAAAAAAAAGAGCTTTAGTCTGAATGAATTAGCCTGTTTAATTTTTCGCTTTTATGAAATTCTGTGAGTAATAATTTTAAATTTGCTGTTATAGCAATATATTCATCCAGTCCTGCAGTACAAGCACCGAAAATGAACGTTTATCGTATGTTTAGTTTGCAATCAGTCCAGAAAATTAAGAATACAAAAAAATTGCTGGGCTGATTGTGGCCTAAATATACGTTCAAATGTCAAAAGCTAAGCATGTTAATGCATGTAAATTGAATACACACTATAATAGCAAGTTTCACATTTTTGTTCTCAGAATGTAAAAAAAGCGAAACATAAAATAATCCAAATAATACGACTGATGCGGAGACTTAAGGCTGTCATCTGGGTGGACGTATTTTTATACGGACATGTTTGGCCAATGAGCACAGAATATTTAGGTATACAGAAGTGAAATATCCAGAAGAACGGCGAACTCAGACACACACGCCAGCAAAACGGCTTCACTGGCCAGCAACATGGCGGAAACACCTCCTGCCAATCAGCGTAAGACAGCTGTTCTGCTAGCCGGCATCCAGGCCAATAGCAAACATGCAGGAGCCAAACAGACACGGGGCTGGTATCAACAGCCTTGGGCAGCCAATAAGCGGCGAAGTTCGCTCGTACCACTGGTAAAATATTGCGGTCACTGCTTAAGGTCTCATAGGAAAAAAGAATAATAGTAAAGCACTGCACGCCAGCTGAGGGTCTTGCGCGGAGAGGCGATAATACATTACATACGTCGGTTAGTTGCATTCTTACCGCTCCTGCCTCACACACACACACACAACCTCTCTAGGGAGGCCCCTTAAGGGGGAGGTACAGAGGACGCGTGCCACCTCCACTCCCTCCCCCCTTTTCACTACTCATTTGTTGAAACAATCAAACTTTATGTTTGCCAATTTATTGCTATGTATAAACTTCCATTATTTTTTTAATATGTCGTCTCTTTATTTTTTTTTTATTAATTAAAAATAATCTCAATTATTTGCAAGTAGGTTTATATCAATAATAAGATTGCTTACACTGTACTTCATCAATGCTAAAGAAGTACACTAAATCAAAATTAAGTTATATATTTTTATATTCGATTTCCTACCTACCAAACTGAAAATAAAAGGACGAAATTCTGCAAATAAGTTTCAGAAAATTTATATTGCTCAGTTTTATGCCGGGTGTATACAAAATGAAGATTCGGAAACTGCTGAATCAGCATCAATTTGCACTTCAAAATTCTAATTTTCCTGGATTTCGACCCCCCGAAACCTCGCTCTAATAAGGGTAGGGGAAATTACTGAACGTAATGTGCCCTCCCCTTAAACGAGTTCTAAGTACGCCACTGGCTATCAACATGTTATATTGAAACGTATAAAATGGTTTATTATTCCCGCGATAATTTATCGTACCTAGCTATTTATTGTCTCAGAGTTCATCTTGGAGAAAGTCATACAAACGTCACAAAGGGCAACTAGTATTGCTACGGACACAACGACGATATCCACGAAAGACAACTCAGCCACTGCTATGAGAGCTTGCGAAAGCGTATGAACCAATGCAGATGGCAGATCTATGTCAGAAAGCACGTCCGTTGAATACTAGAAGAAGTTATCGCCATTTTAAAAACAGTTTACAAACTGTGAAGCGCGACGTGACCTCGACGCCTGTCCAGTCATTAACGCGGCGGAAGTGACTAATACGCAAGAAGAATATTCATTCTTTTTTGTGTGTGTTCTATAAGACACTATTTTTAGAACCCTTAAAAAACCTGTTTTCAGTTTGAACGTCAAATTCTGTAGTCTTTTAGGTAGCTGTCGAAACGATAGACGTTATCGAATCGGTGCTCAGAAGAAATCGAACGAACCACAAAAGTAATTTAAAGAAACCGAATGGAATCACGTAATTCGTAGTTAAATCTAATCATACTTTTATGAGTCCTACTTAGCGTTAACAGTTCGATGTATAGACACAGAGTAAAACGTATGGCAAGCTTTATTATATTTTTGAGATTTTTAATTATTTTTGCACACTTTGCCAACAGACTGAACTGATATCGTCAAAAGTAAAGGCAATTTATTTGACGTTGTCGCCGTATGTTAAAATCCTTGTAACGTTACATTTCTGTCAAACCGCCGTATATGATTCCATAATCGCGTTCACATCCGCGAATGGCTATCCTGCGAATTACGTGCAATGCAATTTTCGTTAACCACACAAACTGATAATACAGATTACATAGTAAGAAAATGACCAGCCATTGCTTCGAGAGCAAAAATAGAAAATCAGGATTCAAATTTCCTCTGCAATACGCAGAACAAAAACCACACGATGTCTATTGTGTGTGTATGTATGGTGAATATGAAAACTTCGTATGCCGAAACTGCTGCTTTCAGGAAGATAAAAAAAATAAAATTATTTACTGTCAAGTTTTGCTTTTTGTAACATAATTCTGTGAAATGTTGTTCTTCAGTAATACTGTTTCATTAGTGTCGTCAAAAATATTAATTGTTACAAATTGAATTGCTAACAAAGGAATAAAGTGACGTGTTAGGATTTGGAAAGAGACGAAAGTGTCCTGCGATGCTCAAATATGGCCAAAAAATAGAGAAATGCGAATTTAGAGTAATTATTTGGCGACAGGCTAACCTCCACTTGTTCTTGCGCAACCCGAACACTCTCTGTGACGTTATAGATCCGGAGACTTTGCGTCTTCGTCTGCCCGCATTACAGGCTAGTGAGCATTTTACATGTGACCTTAGATCAATGCCTGAAAAAGTCCTTCAAAATGTCGGCCAGCAGCAGAAGTAACTTGAGTTTAGTCTGCTGTCAGATAATAACGCTATGTTTGTTACCAATGAATAAGGACCTGAAAAATTCGCATTTTCTTTTGGACACAAGCTGGAATCCAAAGAACTTTAAGTTCGTGTCACTTTTCCAAATTGTCTCTTGCTAGAGACCTGAAAAATTAGCGTTTTCTTTTATGCACAAGCTAGAATTTAGCAACTATAGGCCCTGGAAGTAGCTGAATAATTAAATTGTAACTTAATACAGGCCCGTTTTACTGTGTCAGCGAGCAGCTAATAACAGCTGCTGTCTGCATGATTTGACAAATATTATTGGAGGCTACCCTACAGGTCAGTGAATCCGCAAATATTTCTGGTTTCTACCAACGAAGAATCAGAATTAGTCAAATGAGAGACCGGACTAGCACACACTACTGAAGAGCGACGGGGAACAGGGGCTCCTAGTAATGTTTAGTTGTACCGCAGATTAGGAAGATAAACGAATTACGTATGGACGACTTTGGAAAAGGAAGCTACGAATTTTGCCGAGGTCGGTGCCGAAGATTCACGAATGTGACATCATTAGAATTAACCTTACATGTGGTGCTGTAAATCAAGATGACGTCGGCCTGGGCGTACTTTGAAGTTGTATCTCGACTCGTGAAACAAAAACTACGTGGTCACATTCGTGAATCCTCGGCAAAGTTCGTAGCCTCCTAATTGATAACATTGCAACTATCGGCATAATTTTTCCCTGGCCAAACTAACAACGACGAGTTTCCTAACGTGTAGTAACATTCACCTTACTTCTGGTCCTTACTCAATGCTTCTGGTGATGGGTGCCTTGGGATGCCCATGGGCGGCGACCGTGTTCCGCGTGGGGGCCGCATCTTCTCTGGCCTCATTCCGACTACCAGCCAGTCTCCAATCGCATTCAGAGCACGTGCTTGGGTGACGCCGCCGCTATTCTGCATCACGACCAGTTCACAGCTCCCAGGTGCCAACTCCACCCAGACGTCTCCCGAGGGATGCACCCAGGATTTTTGTTCTAGGGATGCTAAACAGGGCCGTAGCGAGGATTTGTGTTTGGGGTGGGGCAGTTCCCGGCCCAGGGAATGTTATGAAGAAACACTGATCCCCCGCAATAAAGTGGTTGCTGCTGGCGTCCTCCCCGAGAAAATTTGGATGTCAAGGTGTAAAATGGTGCTGTTTAAGCAGTTTCAGTAAAGGTAAAAAAAAGGGGGGGTTGTATGAATACCACGGAACCTCCCTGCCAAAGTTTGTTAGATGACTTAGGAATTACAGCATTATAGTTCCAAATCCTTGCAGTTAAATTTACACAACAATTGAATACCTTACTGATAAATCATCACTATCAAAAATTAGTGATGCCTCTGCCATCGAATATTTAAGGCAAACTCAGTTACACACGCCAGCAAAATGGCTTCGCTGGCCAGCAACATGGTGGAAACGCCTATCGCCAATCAGCGTAAGGCAGCTGCCCTGGTTGTCGGCAGTCAGGCCACCTGCCGTAACATGCAGGAGCCAAACAGTCATGGCGCTGGTATCAACAACCTCGGGCAGCCAATATGCGGCCAAGTTTGCCCGTATCAAATGAACCGCCACGTCATTAAATGTCTGTCATACTATTTGGTCTGTGCCTCTGCACAAAGACATTCTGTCAATAACCCTAGAAGCAAAACTGCAGACGTGCATGAATCAAGTTGGTGCAAAACTCTCTTCACAAACAATCGGTGGCTCTTTCATTCCCAACATTGCTCATAATTACGAGAAAGTATTTGATAGGTTTGAAGGTGGCGACTGGTGTCGGCCTGAGCTGAAAGATGCAGTGGCTCACTCAAAAGTGATTATTATTTCACCCAAGTTGGACTATAAACTTTTTTACCATCTTAAAAAGCTGCCTAAAAATATCAGTCAAATGTGTTAACCACCAAATTTTTTTTTAGCGAAACACAAACACTTCTAACGTTTGTTACCCAAAACAGGAGTTTTTGAGCTGTTTCTCTTTCGAACTGAGCCATCAAACAACTCCATTTAAAGCAGAAGCAAACAACAAACATTCCATCTAGAATGTGCATATATCTGTGAAGTCCCATCTACAGGCCAGTGAACTCACATATTTTCAGAACAGCAAAAGTGTGTTCTAATTAATAGTTTTCTTCGAGACACATTTTTCGAAGGAAATTGTTTCCGTTTGCTATATGCTATTCACGGACTATCTAAGGCACTCACAATATTTACTTATCATTGCCACACGTATATCTCATAACGTTAGGCATGTAGATGTGAGCAATGAAGCGTATAAATACTTATTAATCTCATAACAATGTTTATGTCTACATGTGGCAGAGAGACAGAATTTTGATAGAGAAAATTTATAATAACCGTAAAAATTTCTTCCTTTACTGTCACAGGCCAATAACCTGAAATATACTGACACATTTACACCCATGTAATAATACTTCCTGCAGTATATGATTCATGTGATAATATGAATGAGTCCGGACACTGTAAGTCATAGATTGGATTAATATTGTTAGTTTCATTTGGTTTCTGTTACACTTTTTAAGAAAATCCTGTGTATTTATTTAATCTGTTACTTCACAGTGCTTACGGACTCCTGATTTTCACGAAAAGATTTTTGCACCAATTTATTACAATGCCTTATGTGTTCACCTACGTCTCTGCTTCATGGTCAGTGATTGGCTGTTTTTAACTCTCAACGTCTTGGAATTCTACTCGTAAATCACAAACGTGTGGTGTCGAAGTAATCTTATTCTCATTTCCACAGAAAATAAGTGACGTCTCTACACGCAGACACGCTGCTAATAACGGCGAGGCAGTACTGTAAAACTATTTTCACGAAAATCAAGGATCCCCTCCAGTACCCTATCCAGTATAGTGTGGCATGCGGTATACACATCTAGAATATAAAACATTTAAGTTCCTATTCTTTCTCTCACCAGATCTCCGAGGTAGGAAGCGTCTTTATCAAGGAATTATCGGTTAAAATAAAAAAAACGTTGTTTGGCAGTAAATACTTAGGTTTGTTGGCCTTATCTCTGAATTGAAACGCCCAGAAAACAGCAAGTGACGTGAGTTTTGAAAAACTTCCAGAAGATGTGGCACGCAGTGCTGTTAAGGGGAGGGGGCTGTTAAACAGTTTTATTATTTTTTTCAGATTTTGAGCCATAACATTTATACAAATCGTATTATCAATATGTTCTCTTCGACAAATCATAGGATATGTTCTTGGTAAACTGCTCGACAAAAATAATAATGGAATCATCTTTTACTTTGTCAAGAAGAATCATTGCAAGAGAATTATTGAAAATCAACCTATAATTCTCCTGCATTGATTAAGCAAGACAAATTAGTAAAACATTCTATTATTATTTATGTCAAGCAGTTAACCAAGAATATTGCCGAAGAGAAAATTTTGATAATACAATTTAAATAAATGTTATGGCTCATAATCTTAAAGTACAGTAAAACTGTCTTAACACTCGCCGTTAACGAGTTTAGATGCGACTGTCTGTTGTTGAGTGAGTTGCTCGGTGCTCGTCTGCCGAAGCCGACCTCATTCCCTGCACGGCTTCTTCACGCTTTCCAGTTCCGAGAGTCACCCAGCGTCCTGTCTGGGAGTGAAGTACGTTCTTCAGCTGCGGTACAAGATTAGAGTTGCAACTCGGTGTTACAAACGTACATGATGGACTTTTTCCCGGGTCATGTATTACCTTTTTAATTTATTTATTCACTGCCAAATTCACCCTACGGCTGGTTTTCAATTGGTTCGTGCTTGTATACAGGATTTATCACTAGAGCGGTTACAAACTTTCAGGAGAAATAGAGTAGGGTAGGGTGGGGTTATTTGGGTCACGGGGCTATTCGAGTCAAAATAAGATTTTAAACTTCTGCGCATACACTTCGCGCACCACCGCTACAAACTAAGTGAAGACAGACAGGAAAAGTTTCAGTTCACCAGGAGAACATGATCTGTGAAGTAGTTGCTATATCTGATTAGAAGAAGCGGGTGGCGAAGTAAGCAAGGTAAGTGCATCCCTGTCTTGTAATGTGAAAGTGTAATATTTACGTGTAACATAATAGTGATTACCAGTGGAACTTCCACGCCGCCCTATGAGTATCATATGTCAAACGAAAGAGGAAGACCTTGCGAGTATTCTGTTACCCACAGATACAAATTCATTTAAATCGTTTGGTATTACGTC